>JABUQX010072579.1:37500-47698 GCA_015478945.1 Trachelipus rathkii
TCCGAAATCGCGGCGTTCCATTACACTCATCTAATTCCATTGGGGGATTGCAAAACAAAGTAAAACCGCATAAAGAAATCGTGTTTCTCTGTTTTTTTGCACAAAATTTAGACAATTAGTTTCAGGCAATCAGGAGTGCCAAAGAAATCCCATGGGATGTTAAGTGTAGGTTTTAAGTGTTTTTATATATTAAAGATTCCAAATTTTAAAGTTCTTCATCTGTAGAAGGTTTTTAAAAAAATGGAGATTTTTGAAAGGTATCACGGGTATTGAAGGTCACTAGTGACTCGACAGCCTAATTCCTGGTTGATGAGATGGGAGAGATTGAAGTTAGAAAGGAAATGTCCATGTGTTTGAAGGCTCCGCATCTTTAGGTATTGGAAAGTTTGACCTACATAGGTCCGACGTTAAGTCGACACATTTTTATTTGTAAACGATATGTGGCCTCAAGTTCATGGAGATGCTTTCTTTAATCTTTAAAGAAACTGCCAATTGAGTTGCTGTTAATAAAAGATATAAGAAACTTGCATTTGGGAAAGTTTTTGTTTAAAATGTTTTAATCTGAAAGGGAATAACATTGGAAAGGGGTCCAATGCAGGAAGCCAAGCATAAACAGGAAGTTTAGGATCATCATATGCTATGTTTTAGGGCGATAAATGTTATCGAGAAACGAGTAAACAAGTTTAGCTCAAAAATGTTAGAGGGATAAAGGCTAAAGCTAGAAAATTTAAGGAGAAAAGGTGGATTTCTTCATGGAAAAACTCCAATCAGAACAAATAATCAAAAGGCTTGTGTTTTAATGATTAAAAGAGATAGAAATAAAGAAAAATTAGTCCCAAGTAATGTATTAGTGGGATTGTGCGATAAATAAACTAGCAAGCCCACAAATATAGTTTACTTGGGACTAATTTCTTTAGCTATATCTCCTTTAATCGTAATTGTATAATACGAAACCGTTTACGAATAGAATAATTTTAGTATTTCTTTGCTTTTTAATTTAGACCGTTTTCGTTTTTTGTCATTTGTGCTTAACTCGATAAGAAAATGCTCACCCAGTTTTAGCAACGATTTCCTGTTTTAAACGCACCGGCGAGTTCGTGGTAGGCTTTACGTTTTGTTTTTAAACAATGGATCAGCTATTGTGATGGACGTACGTAGTTTTGAAAAGCGAAATAAAAAAAAATAACAATGGTTTATATTACAAATAATTGATCAAATATTTGTGATGGAGTTTATCTATTTGGAAGAAATTAAGATTTAAAGCTGATTATATTGAATGAAATTCATCAATTCAGACCGGGGCCTACCCACGCCGCCATCTTGCTTGTTAACTTTTTCTTGAAGAACGGCTTAAATTCGGCTAGCACGGGGAAATAGCACCTTACAGAATTTAAGGAAATTCCTTATGTCTGGAAAGCATTTCTTACAATTTTTCGGTAAGTTTGACAAAAAACGCAACGAACCCAGCATTTTCCTACGGTTTCGTAAGCCCCAGACTATAAAAACGAAAAACGGCTTATATATAATATTATATATAATATATATATATATAATATAGTATATATATATATATATATATATATATATAGTAATATAAATATATATATATTATATCTATACTATGTATATATATATTGCTATATATATATATACTAATCAAAGGGAACTCTGATGCTCGTGAGGCTCGTTCTTAGACAAGATTCACGTAAGTGGTGTCAGACGTAATCCCTGAACAATATAAATGCTACGATAAAATTCCCTTATTTTTTTTTTTTTGAAAAAATGGGGTCAGAATGAATGAAAATATTACATAATACAATATAAAAGGAATTATGATAAAATGGGAAGCATAAGAAAGGTGTAAAATCACTCGCTATTAAAAATGGCTATTTTTCAATCCATTTAAAAAGGTGACTTCGTGCTCAAATCGAATAGCAGAGATTGTATGCGTGAGATCTAGCCTATAAAATTGTTGTTAAATTGTTGCCTTTTGGATCTCTTAAGTTAACTTTTTGATGTTGCCATTCTCTTTAAGTATAAATAAGGAGAGACTACTTTATATACTTTTAAAGTTTATTTTTAAAACCTATATATAAATATATAAAGTAATATATAAAAATAAATTTTTATATAATTATAAAAAATTATAGGTTCAAGAATATAATATATATATATATTATATTAGAGAGGAGAGAGAGTTGTATTATATATATATATACTAATCATATATAATATATATATCATATATAATATATATATATTAGAGAGAGGAAGAGAGAGAGGAGATGGAAGAGAAGAGAGAGAGAGAGAGAGAAAGAGAGAGAGTAGAGCAGAAGAGAAGAGAGAGAGCAGAAAGAGGGACGAAGAGGAAGGAGAAGAGAGAGAGAGAAGAGAGAGAGAGAGAGAGACAAGAGAGAGGAGAGAGAGAGAGAGAGAGAGAGAGAGAGAGAGAAGAGGAGAGAGAGAGAGAGAGAGAGAGAGAGAGAGGAGCCCGAGTAGTAAAAAGTACTGGAGTCGCCGCTGATTATATATAATTTTAACTAATTTTACTTTTAAAAACGTGAGAAATCCTAATGCGCAGCACACGTTCCTCGCGAGCTACGGCCTGGGCACCGCCGCAGTGTAGAGAACAGTATGATTTCGTTAACCAGTGTATATGTATATATATATCATATATATATATAATATATATATATATATATATATATATACTATATATATAGCTATAATATATATTATATACTATATTAATATACTATATATATATATATTATATATATTATATATATTATATATATATATATATTAGTGATGCATCAGATGTCCCTTTTTTTTCGCATCACGGATGAGATGTGAAATGGTTTTGATTTTAAACATCCGCCGGAGCGGATGTTCCTGATCTATATATAATATATTATATTATATATATATATAATTAGATATATATATATATTATATAGTATATATATATATATATATAATATATATAGTATATATATATATATATTATATATATATTATAGTGCCTAATATATTTGAGTTTTAGCCACATCTATTAATATTAATTGTTACTATGCGGTCAGGGTGGCGAGACGAGGTACCTAACTCAAATGCACCCACAGCCTCTTTCCCATCCTCCGACCTTAAATGAAAGAGATTTTTATATGGGATTATATACTTTTTGTCACTAGACGTATTGAAATGTATAATATAGGAAGGTTGTGCTTGAGAAACATCCATTTGTACCGGGCCTTTTTCTGCTGAGAGTGCGTTTCTCTTTTCATCGATATATTACGCGCCCTGTCCCAGCATTCTAAATACTCTCTCAATTTGGAGACAACTAGTTGGTAGGAACAGGAGCCAATATTTCCTTGTCAAGTTTACTCAAACCCGGTGTTAAACATTTGGTTAACTTTCCACCAACCTGAGCAGGAATCATATTGTATGGTAGTGCGTTTTCTTGGTGATTAGTTTTCAATCCATTTGCACTACATATTTTGGTAATGCGTGTGTTTTTCTTCATCACCACTGAACTGTAGAAATTCTTACCAGTGAATCTGCTATTGATTTACGGGGTGAAGAAGATGTTGGGGTCTGGTAGATTTCGTTTATTTCCTTTAAATGGGTGGCGAAATTAATAGACTATTCGGGTTGAAGTTTTTCAACTGCATCACACAAAGGTGACGATTTAACTTGTTCTAACTATTGTGTTAAAGAAAAAACTAGCCTTTATAAGTAGGGTCTATAAGTTGCAATAGCATGAAGGTCATTAATTTCCACAGAAACAAAGCGTTTTTCTAGGCTCTAGTTTTTAAGACATCTTTCATTCTTTTTACACCGTGTCAACATTTTCATTTGAAGATGGTATCAAAATTCTTCCTTTAGCGTTGAAGATACGAATGGTAATTAATGGAGACAGATAGCCTGTGAGGGCTGATTTTTTTTGGTGTCAATAAATCTTCAGTGTGACTCCCTGTTGACCAAATTATATGAACTTCATGATGTGAGAATCATAAGATCATCATTACAAAATACAGTTTGAGCCGAAGTCCCCATGTATCTCATTTTAAATTTGCGGTTTGGATCATCTTAAGTATTTTTATTATAAAATATCTTTATTCAAATCGTAGAACCAAAAATATCCCGGCAACAATCCACAGGAAAATGGCGGAGGCGGATCTTAATAATGTGCGGATGCTCACTCAATCAAATAATAATATATATATATATTATATATATATATATATATATTGTATACTATATATTATATATAAATATATATATATATATATAATATAATATATATTTTAGGCCATGACTAGGGATAAAGTTCGGTATCGGTATCCGGGTATAGCCGCAAAAAATTTGGGTATGGTATTGGTATCGGTATTCGGCAATAAAAAGTTGCGAGTAACTTTGTATCGTATCGTCGTATCGCCTCAAAATTTTTGGTACGTGGCAAACAGCTAATATATAATATATATATAGGAACTGATTATATATATAGGTATAATATATATATATATTTAGTATAGTATATATATTAATAATATATATAGTATAATATATATATATATATATATAGTATATATTATATATATATATATATATATATATATATATAATATATATATACCGGTAAAACGGGGTAACTTGGAACGATTTTTTTGTAAGATTCAACAAATATTTTTATGAATGCAATTAATGAAAATGTGGTTAGTAAATCAATGAAAATACGCCTATCATTGTCTATATTTACCTGCTATTTATTTGCCCATTCTGCTGTTTTTATCTTCATAGGAGGCTCGTAAGTGTGGTAAGGTGTAGAAACTTGATGATGGGTAACTTGGAACGGGTGTTCCAAATCATCCAGGGAGGCCATTTCAAGCTAAATTCTTGACAGTAAGTACTTAAATTTATCTTAAAACTAATTTCTAGAGTTATCTAATTTTAAATTAAATTAAATTAAATTAATATTTTATTGCTGTTGCCAATTCCGTCTCCTTTGACTCAGCCTCCTTTCTCCTTCTTCTATGTACTCTCCAAATTTCATCCTTCTACAGGCATTTCCTATTTTTAGGGGCTGGCACCCCCGTTTACGACGAGGTTACACCATAGGAAAGGAGTATACCAAATTTGAGGAGGATATGAGCTCTCTAAAACTTCCTATTCTATGCACTGTGTTTTTCTTCGGAGGACCCCCTCCGGGGGGGTCCACAGACACCCTTTATGAAAATGAAATCCTCATATTCGAGTTCTACGGGCTTGATATAACAATATAATAAGAGACACCCCAATGATTGGTATTAATTTATCAAATATTTACTAACCAACGCCGCACGATACCAGCTCCAAATCCGACTCCTCCCTTACTTCTTTCTCCTCTAACTGACAATCGTCCCAAATTTCATCCTTCGACGGGCATTTCCTATTTTTAATTAATGATAAGTTTGTTTACAATGTATATAAATAGTCTAAAAAAGAGAAGATAATATTAGTAGAAAAATGCTTTTAAAGTCATGGGTGTGTTCCAAGTCACCAGTGAATGTGTTCAAATTGCCCCATCGGAAATAAAACTATAATAAAAAATATTAAAACGTTAAATTTTTTTTTTTTCTAATTATGGAAAAAATACCTTATATGACCCTTATCCTACATGCAAAATTTGGGGGGGGGTCAGATATTTCTGACCGCGAAAACGGGGTAATATTTTTCAGGGGTGTGAAAAATAGAAAAAATGAAAAACTACACATTTGCATGTAAAACAGGATAGTAAAGGTTTGTGTTTTACATTCATATACCATCTAAAAGAGCATCATTTTACGAACAAAATGAGCCTAAAACCACCTTTCTACTCCAAATAGTTTAGGAGTTATCAACAAAATGTGTACATTGGTCAAAAGTGTTCCAAGTTACCTCATGATCCAAGTAACCCCGTTTTATAATAATATATATATTATTAAATAGTATTATAGTTATAATATATATATATAATTATATATATATATATATAATATATTTGATATATATAGTATATATATATATATATATATACTATATATATATATATATATATATATTATGTGCTGTTACATAAAAAAAACCCCATTTTTCCAGGTTTTGGCCTATAAATATTAAACATGTTACATATCGGACTTTTAGTAAATAATTCTTATATATGGGCTAAGCATAGGACTATAATCCCGATGAAAAATATATTGTTTCGCTTTAATACGAGAGAATTATTTTAGATCCAAAAAAAAAAAAAAAACCCTACGTTTACAAAAAACCCAAGATGTAAATCAAAAAAAACCACTTTCTAAAAACCCCTTCTTAAGAGTGACACTATGTTCATCATATGCTGAGTTTAACATATTTTTTAAATGCATATTTTATGAAAAAATATTATTTAAATAACATAGTTAAAAAAAAGTCAATCTAAATTATGAAATTAAGATACTGTACCCGGAATTTCAGAAAAACAATCGACCTTTTTTTTGTATTTCCTAAGCGTACTGTAACTTAACAACTATAACCACTTGACAAGAAATTAGTTCTAAGATATAAATAATATGGCATTTGGCAATCATTTAATGTAAAGAAATTATAAAAATAATAACTATTTTTTAAAAATTTCTAAAAAAAATAGGAAAAAAAAATTTTGGGGGCCAATTTCAGAAAAAATTTAAAAATATTATAAATTTTATCAATCATTTTGGTTGATACTAGCTGAAATGAGCTTCCCTAACGTGTTAGTAGTAAGTAAAGAGATAAATTCAGCTGTATGCCAAGAATTTAGCCTTGATTTTTAAAATCTGGCACTTAGCACATTTTTAAGCCTACTTTTTATAGTTTTTTGTTGTTGTCAGGTATGTTTATATGTGTTTCCGATGCCTCCGAGTTGATTCCCGTGGTTACTGAGTCAATTGGCCCCCCCAGTCAAGGGGTGAGAGGGGGTGGGGGAATGGAATAGAATCTGAAATTGGGCCACGCCGGGTTTCATAAATGTTTAAATAACTTTTTAATGAATTGTGCTATCACTATGTATTTTATATGTATAACATGCTTAAAAACCTGTACTATCAAAGGAGTAGGTGATCCATTTTACAATTATTTTTTTATTTTCCGTACATAAAAATTTATAAATAAATTAAAAATTTAAAAAGTTTTTTTTGAAGAAAAATCAAAAAATTTAGGTTATTTATATATTTTATATATTTTTTTTTTTTTTTGTAGTTTACTGCACCTGTTAATCTTCTATACAACTTTTTTTTAAAAAAAAAAAAAATTTTTTAAACTTTTTTGTAAAAACACATGGGTTTTTTTTTGTACAAAGTGGGTTTTTTTTATGTTACATTTTTTTTTGGGGGGGTTTTTCGGACCCCACACTGACAGAATGAAAAACAACCATAAACAGATGTTGGATAGAGTTATTACGCGCATATACATCACATTTCATAATAAATTTGACAATTTGGGTTTTTTTTTCGTGAAAGTGGGTTTTGTTTTAGTAGTCAATCTCAAGGGTCTGGGGGGGGGGAAGGGGCTAGCATAAAAATACATGAAATTTGGTGTGGAATGAGATCAAGGATGGGACCAACAGGAATGAATCAAATATTATGCTAATTTATAAATTTCTTAATGCAGTGAATGCTTGAAAAGTCTCAAAAAGTCGTTTCAGAAATGCTGAAAATTTGTGAAATTTTTCAAAAATGAAAAAAAATTCCCAAAATTCAAAAAATTGACTTCGAACCATTATAACAATTTTTTTCACTCGTACTAGATGCGATTAATATGTGCACCAAATTTTTTCGCTCTAGACCTCATATTTACCGAGATAAGCATGGGTTTGGTTTTTATGTAACAATGGGCTTGGTTTTTTTTGTGTAACAGCACTATATATATATAATATTGATATTATATACTATTAATATATATTAAATATATATTATATATATATACGTATATATATCATATATATATATAGTTCCCCACCTGCCTTTCCAAGACTGGTGGGTGAGGTGTGTTTTACATGCAGCAGCAAAAAGAAAAGAAGTGACAGCACTACTCACGCAAGTAGAAAAGAAAGTCCAGCCCTTACCGCTCCCTTTATACCTTTTAGTGGAAACTCGTAGCCAGTCACAACACAATCCACTCCTATAGCTTCATGGGAATATGCGACGGACCCTCACTATGGCATCATGTCAATGTGGGGTTCATCCCATGGCCCAAGTGGGCCACAACCATGTACCACCTCACAAAACCCCCGCCATTCCACTCCTATATACACGCTTTTCCTTTCGCTCTGCCAAACTCACATTTCTCTCCTCCAGGCATTCATGGTTAAACTAGACTCCAATCCACTTTTTTCTTCCGGTCTCACCAGCCGGTAGAATCCCAAGCAGCACATTCACGCTCTAATCCGTTAACCAACCCGACTTATCATCCATACCTTCTAATGACCAAAACATCTCAACAAATAGCTTTTCATATCTATTCTCAGGGTCATTTATCCCTTTTCTTAACACCGACACACACTTTCTAATACGTGTATTCCCTCATTTATCAATTCTTCTCACACCTAACACGCCCGCTAAGTATTTGTCCATCTGAACACATTTGTACTTTAGATCTATACCCATTTTTTTCCAAACGTCTCACTACTTACACTTAACTGACATAATCATTACAACCTCAAATGTAAGACCGCTAGCACACTCAAGACTTAGTCCTTTAAATTCCACCAACGATTTAATTGCACCAGCCACCTTCCTGACATTCAACACAACTTTCCTACTAAAACTCTGCAGCATAATCCGTTCCCTTTTCACCCAACGTATATCTTAAAATATTTAAACTGCAGACACTTGTTCCAGCTGCCTTACCATCTAACATACTTCATACCGGACTGTCCTCAGTCCCAAACACTTACTCTTATCCACGTTTACTTTCAAACCCCTCCTTTTTACACACCTGCCAAATCCCTCTACCAAATGCCTCTCAAAAACTCATCCTTCATGATTCGCCAGACAAAACCTAAATCAATTCCGCATATAAAAGGTAGGGTACCTTACACTCTCTTTTATTCTCCATGCATTTCTAAATCCTTTCCGCCCTGCGACCCGCACCGTGCTAGATCTTTCATAACCCCAGCCATATACAAATTGAATAAAAAAGGAGACATAGCACATCCCTGCCTCACTTCGCTATTAAAATTAAACCAATAACTTTAATTCCATTTATCTTACAACACACTTAACTATCGTCATACATACTGTTTGACCGTTCCAATTCAGAAGCCTACACCGAACAATATATATCAATAACCCTGCCATAAGAGCTTCCGCACCTAATTAATCCTATCATACGCCTGATTTGCAAATCCATAAAAACTTAATACAAATTCAATTTATTCTTCTCTCATTTTTCAATCATCTGTCAATGTATAAGATTAATCCACACATCCTTAAACCGACTATATATAGTATATATATATATATATATATAATATATATATATATATGATTATATATATATATAAATATAGCCATATTATAGATATATATATATATATATATATAATATATATATATATATAATATGTATATATAATCCTAATAATATAATAAAAAATAAACTTACTTAAAATAACTACCCTTTGTATGGCATATTTTGGTGATTTCTTGTTGAGTCATTTAATATTATTTCCACCTTTTTGCTCTTGAGAAGAAATCTGTAACATCACTTGAAATAAGAATGTAAGTATGCTGCCCATGAAAACACAAACCATTTTCTAATAATTGATTTAATATAATAGTAATAATATATAATAATAGATAATAATAAATAAGTAAATAATAATAATAATATAATGTTGTTACATGTGCTAATGTATAGTAGTGAACTATGTCTGGAATAAGAAGTATATGATTGGAAGTACATATGTGTTCAGATGGACATCTTAGGGGTGTGTTAGGTGTGAGAGGAATGATAATGAGGAATGAAAACGCAATTAGGAATTGTCCTGGTGTGGAGAAAGGGGTAAAATAGAAAAGTAAATGAAAACAATTTTAGAAGCATAGTCATGTGAAAGGATCGGATGATAGTCGGCTGGTTAAACGAATGTATAGTGGTGAATGTGCTGGGAATTGACCAGCTGGTAGTCCGAATTAAAAGTGGAATTGAGTCAATAATAAAT
>JABUQX010072580.1:0-28952 GCA_015478945.1 Trachelipus rathkii
AAATTCATGAAAATAATTTTATTAGATTATTAAATATAAAATCTGACAACAGACAAGAGGTTGGTGTGTGTAGTGTGTGCTTGTAGGTGTGCTGCCCCGCGCGAAGTGGTGTTGTGTTGTGAACACGCAATCTGGGAAAGTCATGCGCTGTGGGCATTGTCCCTGACTATACTTGGCATGGAATAAATAGAATTGTTAATAAAGTGGACAGGTAGACGATTTCCAGTTTTTTCCCGACTTTATTTATTAATTTAAATGATTTGATTTTTATTAATTTAATTTTTTAATATGGAATTTATTTAAATATTCTTAAACATTTAATGATTATTATTGTTTTTATTTTAATTATTTTAAACCGATGTAAGTTGAAGCACAACTTTTACCTTTTTTGCATGAAAACATTCCCGGACTATAAATTTGGATAAACAGCATCATTGTTTCGAATGATGCCCGCTGGACGGACACGAATGACACTTTTTGTTCAAATTACAAGCAGACTACTTTTTTATAATCTTTATTTCGGATTTCCTGAATATGCCAATAAATTTGTATTACCTGAATGTGAATTTTGATAACTTGACCGTAATTACAGTTTTATTAAAAAATTTATTGCAAATAGATAATTGCTACCTAAGTAATATACGGTATTTGTCTATTTACTGCTAGTGCTTAAGTTATATATCAATATACCGTAAAAACATTAAATATGTTTCACCAACTTCCCCTCTATATTTGGTAGTGCATTTTCTTTATAGAAAATACATTTACTACTGGGAAATTACTTACGGTGAATTTTTTTATCTTGATAACATGTAGGGTTACCTCACTTCGAGTTGCTTGAATCGGATCCTTTCAACATACTCTAGTGGATTTAGGCATAGCAGATCTGAATTTTCTTTTTTATTATACTACCTTCTTTTTCTTCTTATCACCTTTAGAGATAGACTTCTTTGTGGCCTTGCTCGAAGTTTTAGCTTAAAAATGACAAGCGTCATAATTTTGCAGTAGTTAATGTTCTGATGATGGTTTATAATTATTCTGTCTTTTTCTGCCCTTCAAATTCTCTATCCTTTTAATAACGAGCTTTGTAACTGTCCTTTAGTGTTTTTTATTATGTGATCAAAGTCTTCTGTCCATTTAGTTACAGGGAAAAAGATTTCCCGTAAAAAGCTTCGCAAGTCCCGGAACAGAATTTGTATTTCTTTATAATAATAATAGTTTTAGCTTAGAATGTAATGGAAAAATATATAGTTTTTGATGACGTATTCACTCATCGGCTTAAGTTAGATTTAGTATTTAGTTTATATTGTATGTATTGAATATTTATTTTTAAGTTTTGTGCTATATATATATATATATATATATATATTATTATATTATATATATTAATTATATATATCTACGTATATACACTATATATTATATATACATATAAATATATACTTATTAATATATATTAATATATATATATATATATATATATAATATATATAATATATATATATATTATATATATATATATATTATATATATATATACTATTAATAAATATATATATACTATATCATATATATAATATTATATTATATAAATTTAATTTTACTATATATATTTATTATATATAATTATATTTATTACTTTATATATATAATAATTATTTTTATTTATATTTAAGTGATTTTATTTTTGACTTTATTTTTTTTTATTCATTTTAAGTTTTTTATCTGTAATAGTAACGTTGTTAGAGAAAATTGAAACATTTAGTTTTAAAACTCTATTAATAACATTTTTTTTCTTTTCTTTTTAATTCTTATGTAGGGAGAATGATCATTATATTATTTTATTTTTTTTTTTTTACCTGTGTTTCTCTTTTTTCAGAAGGAGGAAGATTTGAAATTATACCTTTGCTGTAAATATTCAAATTTATTTGATATTTCTATGATCATGAGTATTATTATTATCTATCCAAAACATATATTTGGACTTAGATAAGGATGCACGCCCAGGATTTTATATTAGGTAATAGCTTTTACATTTTAAGATGGGATGGTGGGAATGTGTTAGGGATAATTTATTGTTTAAGGATTATTGCGTGTCTGTTGTCGTTCTCTATTTACTTGGGGGAGTTTAATTACAATGCGACAAAATTTATAGGTTAATTTCATTATGTTCAAGGCACTACTATAGGTCGAGTTTTATCTTTAATTATTCTGGGTATACTTTGGTAGTAAGTGGACGGAAAATTTCATGTTCTACTTTTTGTATCGTTGTATGTTTTGAGTGATATTGGGTGGAGGGTCGGTAAAAGCTAAAAAAAAAAAAAAAAAAGGTTATAATTTTATTTGACATTCCTTAGTCTCATTATAAAAAACGTCATGTGCTTTTCATATTGTATTTTTATTTCGAAATTTAATATAAAAAGTCTTAAATTAAAAATGTTTTGCCATCTAATTTTCAACATTGTTTAGATTTCAAATATTTTAAAGAATATTAAAAATATATGTAAGTTTATTTTAAATGTGTTCGGTAAAAATTTATTATTTCTATATTGAAATGAATAGTTCTTTCAGGTATTTCAATATATATTATTATTATTATTATTATATTATTTATTATTATTATTATATATTATTATCCTATGATTCAAAATGTTCATACTAATTTAACAAGCAAAATAGAAGTTATTTTTATTAAATTTATTTTTTATTAAAATTATTAAATAAGCTTTTCAGAATTTACTATTATTCATCGAAAATTGAAACTATGTATGCCAGAAATTTAATTAAAAATAAAAATTCAGACGCGGCTTCGAGATATTTTTTGCCACCTGACCTTTTTTTTGGTAATGTGTAGCTAAAGCTCTCTAAGCCGTAGAATATATAAACTTTTTTCTTTTTTTTTTTTAACGATAATCGATGTTTGATACTAACTTCCAATGTAAATGGAACCTGTCACCACATAAAAAAGTATTTTTTACATTTTCTTTTTTTTAGATTACGACTAGGTTTAGAGCTCAATTAGTATGTTCTATGTTATAAGTTTTCTTAAGTATACGCAGTAAATGTCTAAAACAATTCCCTGTCATAACCGTAACGAATTTTCGGACCCAATCCGAAAGTGTTAGATATAACAACTTTGTTGTCGCCATGCAATTACCTTTCTTTTTTTTTGTTTTTTTTCCTCAAAGAATCTTCTGTATTAGTTTCAAAAGGAAAAGTTACTAATAACTGTTTGGAAAATTAATAAATGATAATACAGGAATGACCTTATAAAAATACGTTTTAGGCCATGTATAGGTTCGATTGTATTGTAAGTTCCGGTTAGTAATGACAGGATTAAGGTTTTTAAACTGAACGGTAAATAAATTTAGACCTGGTGTATAGTTCGTGCTGCAGTATATTTGTTGCAACATTTGACCGTCATTGGGTTGAACGACTAAGAGAAATATTCACTAAGGTTTGTTGTTAAGTTTAATATTATAACTATATATATATTATACTACTAATATACTATATTATATATTAATATATATATAAAGTACTATAGTATATATATCAATATATATATATATATATATATGTATAGGTATATATATGTATATATATATATATATATATATAATATACTATTATATAATATATAATAATTAAAGAGTAAACGTAAGGATAAGGAAGTTAATATGTTGTGAGCTGAGGGACAGTCTCTAGTGTGTATAGTTATAGTTAGATGATGAGCAGCTGGAGCAAGTGTCTTGAGTTAAATATTTAGGGTATGTGTTGGAAGAGAAGGAAACTTATGATGTAATGCTGAAGTAGTAGGAAAGTGTGAATGGCAAGCAGGAAGGTGGCTGGTTGCAATTAAATCGTTGGTGGTGGATGTAAGCGGACTAAGTCTTGAGTGCGCTAGAGTTTTCTTATGCGATGAGGGTATGTTGTTACCTGTGTATTGTGTATGGTAGTGAGGACTATGGTCTGGCGAATAAGAAGTATAGATCTAAAGTTCAAAATGTGTTCAGGATGGACAATCTTAGGGGTCATGCTAGGTGTGAGAAAAAGAATAAATAAAGTGCAGGAATGAACGTAATTAGAAGAGTGGTATGTGTGTGAGTAATAGGGGGTAAATGAGAGAATTAAATGAAAGTATGTTTGAGATGGTTTGGTATGTGGAAAGGATGAATGAAAGTCGGTTGTTTAAGCGGATGTCTAGTGGTGAGTGTGTGTTGGTAAACCGGGGACCGGCTGGGAGTACCGAAGAAGGGAAAGTGGATATTTGAATCAGTTAACGAATTCTGAAGGAGAGAAATGTGGAGTTTGGCAGAGCGAGAATAAAGGTGCATGATAGGCGAGAATGGCGGGTTTTGTATGGGGATGGTTGTGCCACCTGGGCCAGGGGATTGAAAACCTTACATTGGACGATTTACCATAACGTGAGGTCCGCCGTTCGCGGTCCTATGATTGCCTAGGGTGGAATTTCTGTCTGTGACGAGCTCTCGATAATTACATGGTTACAAGGGCGGTAAGGCTGGGCTTTCTTTTTCGACGATTTGTCATTGCTTCTCCTACTGCTTTCTTCCGATTGTCTTGTACAGGCACCTACCCCCCAATCTGGGGCAAAGAGGAAGAAAAAAGAAGGAAAGGAAAGAAAGAAAAGAGAAGGAAAGAAAAGAAAAGGAAATAATAATATAACTAATACTATATATATATAATATATTATATATAATATATATAATATATTATATATATATAATACTATATATTATATATATATATCATAATTAAATATATATATATATATATTATATAAATATAATTATATTATAAATATAATAATCTCCATGTACCTTCCTCCCAAGACGGGTACAAATATATATTGACAACCGTGACATTGCACTGGAAACAGGAAAAGTAGTAGAGTAGTAGAATATGACACAAATCGAAAAAGAAACGCCCACAGCCCTTACCGCCTCTTTCTCTTTTTTTACCTACTTAGTGAGAACTCTCCAGTTTCAGAAAATCCACCCTAGAATAGGAACTCATGGGGACCGCGACGCGGGACCCTCACTATGCAGCTCGTCCAGTAAGCGTGGGTTTACTCCCTTCTCCAGGTGGACGCCACCACAAACATACACATACAAACACACACCCCATTCACTCCCTATTATGCACCTCCCTTCTTTCCTCCTCTGCCAAACTAAATTTCTCTCTCCAGGCATTCCTTTACTGACTCAATCCACTTTTTCTCTCGGTCTCCTAGCTGGTTGAGATTCCAAACACACACACCACCACTATACACCCACTTAACCAACCGACTAATATTCATTCTTTCCATATGACCAAACCATCTCAACCGTACTTTCTTTTTATTTTTCCTCTAGATAACTCTTTTAGCACACTATGCTACTAACTTTCATTGATCATTTATAATCTTATCAATTCTTTTCACCTCTCAAAAATCTAGCAACCCTAACATTGTCCATCTGAGCACATTTGTACTTTTATATCTATATACCTCTTAAATTCCAGACCATAGTCTCATACTTTACCATTTATACACAGTTGAAGAGGGTGGATGTCGGAGTCGGAGTCGCGGCAGTCTGGGGGAGTCGGTACTTTTGAAGAGGGTGGAAAGTCGGAGTCCGAAAGTCGGAGTCCGGTAATTTTTGAAAAAGCCGGTGGAGTCGGAGTCGGACATCGAGTCATGGGGGTAATTTTCAAGAGGTCGAGTCGGAGTCGGAAAGTCGGAGTCGGGCGTTCCAGGTAACTTCGAACGATAGTAGAGTTGTTGGTTTCAGAAAATTTGAACTGACCAAGTATTTGAATTTGGTTTCTGTGGCGAGTCCCCTGACTTCAAATCACTTCAATGCCAATTTTCCCACTGAACTTTCTGCCGACCCTTCCATAATCTCAATGCAATTGCAAACGTAACGAAGTTTTTTAAACCCCTGCACCTTATTGTTTCAATTTGTAAACCTAATAATACTTAATAAATTCATCCTCTGCTATACCATATACCCTTATACCATCCTATATTTAACAGATGCTGTAAAGAAATAAAAGACCTCCATAGGTTACGAAAGAGAAATTTCTCTTCAATTGACAATGATATTTTACTAGCTCGCTTGCCTGCTTTTATATTGATCCTAATATACAGCGGGAGTAAGCCTAACTGGAAGATCCAACAAAACAAAAAGCCTTAAATATTATTACGCAACGCGGTCATTTGTATTAAAGGGTTGCAGGGAAGGTTCAAGAAGGAAAAAGGATACATACGCGAACATATTGTAAGTGACATGAACTACCAACTATCCCCCATTACTACTTTCTCAAGTCATTTTCAGCGAAAGCTCAGAATCAATGAGTATGAAAAAGCTTCTAAGATATTTGAAAGAAGCTTAGTCGAAAGCGTCGACTGTTCTACCTCCAAAGCAAGTTAAGCGATATTTGAACGGCTTTTTTCTGGCTCTCGCATTAATGAAATCAGACCCTAGAGGAAAAATGAAGGGAAAACCTGGCACGATGCTATTATATATATATATTCTACTATATATATATAATATGTTATATATTATAATTATTATATATATATATATATATATATTATAATATATCTTAATATTATATAATATATATAAAATACTGAGATATACTATATATATATATATATAAATATATATATATATATAATATATATATTATATCTATATATTATTATATAATTATATATATAATATATATATATATATATTATTATATATATATATAATATAGTATAATTATATTATACACTTGCAAATATTTAAGAGGCGGGGGGCAAACAAAAAAATCTTTCTCTCATTACTTATATATATATATTATAAAATTATATATATAATACTATACTTATATATATACCTACCTATAATATATACCATATATATTAATATATATATTATATATATATACTATATATATATATTATATATATATTATATATATAATATTATATATATAAAGTGGAATGGCCAAAAATATTAAATTCCTAAGAAAAAATAGCGCGAAGAATTTATATTAATTACTAAAATCATCATACCTAAATTGTTTAAATTTAATTCATAATCATATTGCTGTATGAAGTCTGAAGATAAAACTGCAATTTTATTCAATATTTCGATTATGGTAACGGACGGAACGAGGGCAAGCCTCCAAATTAAGGTCGCATGTTCGCGAATAATATGCTCAAGGTAGGTTTCAGAAGTCTTAATGTTGTAAAGCTTCTCTTCTACTGAAGCAGAAGACACGGGGTAAAATTACAGTATTTAGCCAAACCAAGATGTAAATATTTCCGGAAAATTGTGAACTGCGAACAAGAAACTAGTCCATCTATTGCGTTTTTGGGCGACCTGTGCATGATGATCGCCATTTCAACCTTCCATAAATGCCCATTCGCTTTTACTAAATCATCATTTGGGCTTTCGAGATCTTCCTTGTAAACTATTACACAATCTTTTATCTTTCCATATGGCACATTACACACGTTCGGTATGACAAATGCAAGGAAGAAATAATTTAAAAACCTTTCTCCTAATGCTGATAATTAAATCATCCAAAATTCTAATAAAATAGGTGGCCGATAATAATCCTGGGTTGTGGTACGTATAAATGTATCGTCTGTAATTTTTGGAATGAATTTGTTAATTCTTTGGTATTACAGCCAATTCTACTCACTTCGAGTTTAGATTCAGATGCGGCTACACACTTCAAAAATTAAGCTAAACGTGTCTAACTGTTGGCCATTTTCTCTGTTGTTTCAAGTTTAGTTTTAACTAATGGACTACGAGATCGTTCACTGACCGAGCGACGACATTACTATAAAATTCAATTAACTTACTGCACTATATTATTAACGGATATGATACCTAACAAATTTTTATTCTAGAAAATTTCGGGGGGGCCATTGCCCCCCCTGGGCCCCCCCCCTAAATACGCCTTTTGTATAATATATTATATATACGTATATATAATAACTAATTACTTAATGATTACTATACAATACATATATAATGTACTATTATTTATTATATATATACTATACCAATAATAAACTATACTATACTATATAACATATATATATACTATTATATATATTAATATCATATATATATATTTATACTATATAAACTATATATACCATATATATATGACAGGGCCCTCTTATTATATACATATACTATAATATAAATATATATTATATAGTAATTATATAAAATTATACATATACATATAAATATTTATATAATATATAATATATACACATATACATAAAAAGTGAACTTTCAAAAAAAAAAAAATATTTCTTCTACTCTGAAAAAGCTCAAAACATACTTTTTGCAATTCTACAGGAGAAGAAGCCCTAAACAGAACGTAGCATTTAATTGAGTGCATTTCGTAGTATTCTGCACAATTTTAAACGTATAGGAAGTTATCAACATCATTTTGTTGGTGAAGATTTATAAAATTAAGAAAATTTCTTATATGAAGAAATCAAAAAAAGATTTTATTTTTATTTTCAAGTTTCTATTAATGTTACAATTACTGTAAAGGTATATATGCTTCTGGTTTTATCGCACATTTTCACCCCCACCCTAATAGAGGGAGATGGGCTTGTTTACTATCACCCAATTTCCCTAGGACTTAAACACCTTGTTGCTTTTTCTGACCACCTAAAACGTCATTTCGAAGTTTTTTTCTTTGTCTGTAAGTCTATTCTTCAGAAATTTTCATTTTTTCAAAAACCTATGTTTTTGACATTGGCGCCTTTCAACTTTTACAATTATTTTGAATATGACCTGGGCGATTTCACTTAAATAGATGGGTCCATTGCCGACAAAATGCACGAAATAGTTTTTTGATTTTTTAATTTGTGGCTCGACGCAATATCAAACAATTTGGATAACATTCATTTGGTTTTTAAAATGTTGAAAAAATTGCAGTTTTTTTTTTTTTTCTGATCATGCGATCTGGATGAAATTCTCAGAGCCTTATCAGTCTTCGGGAGTTAATGCAACAATTCTTTACTTAGATAATTCTGATGTATATGCAGTAGTTTTAGGGAGATAAATGGGCCTTAACATCAACAAAATTTTTTTGGAAATTTGAAATTTTCTTTTGAGTGTACAAAACAATATTTAAGTAAAAAATGTATTCTTGCCTGGATAACTAAGCTCACTGAAAAATTTGACGTTGATCCGACCTTATCGGAACAAGTAGAGAAAGAATATCAATATTTCACTTTTTCCAAAATATTGTTTGTTTTTTTTTGAAAGGAAAAAAGTGGATATTTATTTTTTTTTTACTTATCCCATCAACATCAAATTTTCTGAGAGCTTATATAGTCGGGCGAGGTGCATCTTTTTTACTTAGATAATATTTTTATATACTCAAAAGAAAAAAATTAAAAATTTTCCAAATATTTTCGACTACATATGCTCTGATAATTTCATCCAGATCGCATGAGAAGAAAAAAAAAGTTTTTATCTCAAAATTTTCATTTTCCTTTTTAAAAACCCCAAAAAAAAAAACAACTTTGGAATCGGTGGACTTTGAATCATCTGACATATGGCCAAACAACAAATTTTCTAAAAATCAAAAAAAACATTTGTGCAAAATCTTTGAATGGGTAAATATTCGAAGAGTTATGCCCCAAATTTCAAGTTATTGAAGTCCAATCCAAAAAAAAATATGAGAAAAGTTATTAAGCAAAAGCTATCAAAAAAACATAGAGTTTGAGAAAGGAAAATTCCGAATTAGTATAAGCAATGACCACAGTTACAGACAGTAGAAAACACTCCAAAACGACGGTTTTTAGCAGTCTGAAAAAGCTACAGTGCTTTCTTCTTCACAATCAAAATTGGAACACGCAAAAAATTAATAATATTCATGTCCATCTCTTGGGAGAGTAGAAAAATTGGCTCACCCGAAGACAACATATTGGATACTGCTTTATTGAAGTTAATTATAAATATAATATAATTATATTAATATATTTATAATATAATATATATTAATATATATAATATATATATATATATTAATATATATAATATTATATCATAATATAATTATAATATAATAAATATATATATATATATATATATATATATATATATATATTAATATATATATATATATATATATATATTATATTATATTATATATATATATATATATAATATCTTAATTCAAAAACCCCGAAAAAAATTTCTTGTTACGGCCCTATATATATATAATGTATATATATTAATAATATATATATATATATAATTATAATATATATAGTATATAATAATAAATATATATATATATATTATAATATATAATAATATACTATTAATATTATATATAATATTTATATATAATAATAGCTATATATATATATATATATGTATATATATATTATAATATAATATATATATATATTATTATATATACTATAAATATATATACATATTATTAATATAATATATATTATTATTATATATATATATATATAATATATATAATAATATATTACTATTAAATATAGATATATATATATATAATATATATATATATATATATATCTTCTACATTTGTATACTATATATAGATAAAAATTTAAAAATATAATATTCATTTTTTGTAATAGATATATATATATAAATATATATATATATAATATATTAATAATATATAATATATTATAAAATATATAATAATATATATATATATATATAATATATAATAATATTTATATATATAAAATCATCATCATCATCACCCTCCACCTTCTCCTCCTCCAAGACTTGGGTAAGGCTTGCGCCAGCATGCATTGCCAAAAGAAAAGTAGTAGAAGAATAGGACTCGAGTTCAAAAGAAAGCCCAGCCTCTCATCCACCTCCATACCCCTTTAGGCAGAGCTCGTCGCAGTCAGAAAATCCATCCTAGAGCTTCACGGGACCCTTGGAACGGACCCCTCACCATTGCATCTCGCCAATGTAGGTTTCATCCCTTAGCCCCGGTGGGGCCCACAACCATACCCGCCTCACAAAAAACCCCGCCCCATTCCTTTTTCTATTTGCACCTAAAGTCTAGGCTTTGGTCAAACTTGTGTTTTAGTCCAGTGAATTTTTCCTTTTACTGACTCCCAATCCACTTTTTCCTACCGATCTCCCCCAGCCGGTTCGCGATTCCCAGCATACCTCACCCACTACTGAATCTGTCTAAAACCAACGACTGTCACCATCCATCCTTCCCCACAAACTGACCAAACACATTTCCCGCAAACGTACTTTCATATCTCCTCATTTAATTCCTTTCTTCACACCACACAACTCTCTAATACGTTCATTCTTATTTATACCCAATTTTTCTCACAACCTAACACGGCCCCCCTAAGATTCTCCAATCTGAACCACAATTTACTTTAGATTCTATACCTCTTATTTTTCCAGACCATAAGTCTCTCACTACCCTATACCTATACCATTTTAACACAAAGTAAAGGAAATACCCTCCCTACATATATATATATAACCCTATATATATATACCTATATAAATATATATACTATATGATATATATATATTATATATATATATAGGTATTATATATATTATATATATCTATATATATATATATACTTATATATATATATTATATAATATATATATATTATCATACTATCTAATATATATATTATATATACTATATATAATATATATAATAAATATATAATATAATAATATATATGATAAATAATATAATATATATATAAACTACTATATATATTATATTATTATATATATATATATATAATATATATATATAATATTATATAACTCTTTATTATATATAAATTTTCCAGAGTGTGGAATCGGAGTCGGAGTCGGATCGGAGTCGGAGTCCCCGGTTAACAAAAGAGTGCAAAGCCACATCGGAAGGAAGGTCGGATGTCGGAGTCCGGTAATTTTTCGAAGAGGCCGTCAAGCGAGTCGGAGTCGGAAGTCGGTAAATTTAGAAGAGGGTGGAGTCGGCGAGTCGGAGTCGGAGTCGCGAGTCGATTTCCCAAAAACCGGGACTGCCACAACCCTGGTGACAACAGCAGAACCCCCATGTAGGACCCTAGCGCACTCAAGACTTAGTCCCTTTACATCCACCAACGATTTTAATTGCATCAGCCACCTTCCTTCCAATTTTACAACTACTATTACACTCTGCATCATCCGTTCCCTTTTCATCCAACATATATCCTAAATATTTAAACTCGGACACTCATTCCAAACACGATGTTCCAGCTGCTCACCATCTAATATATACTATATATATATATATATTATATCTAATATATATATATAGATATAAATATATATATATATATATATATATATATACTAATATATATTATATATATATATATATATATATACTAATATACAGATATATATCTCACATATATATTTAAATATAATATATATATATATATATATATATCATATATATGCAACATAGGGCTTTTGCATAGAGTATTCGTCTGTTGTATTTCAATACAACTGCTTATTACCCTTTTTAAAATTTTCTTTCTTTCAAGCGGTAAAATTCCCCTCGTTTTGGGGTTCGACATCAATATCAAAGTGAAAACAAAACCATTCTGATTTCTCTGGAAATCACCCCCTTCGTTCATTTTGCCTCTCTTTATACACCCCTGTGCAATCTTCTATTACATTCTGGCGTTTCGCTTGGAACCTCTCCTTCCCATGGGAGTTCATAGCACTCCCTTTTGAAAATACCGAAACTCTTATAATCGGAATCTACATTGTTGAAAACATATATTAAAAACAACTCCAATTATTATTTTTATAAAATATAATATGTTTTACTAACGGTCCCAGCACCAGTTCCGGAAGCCGACACCTATGAATGGCCCATTTGCTCAAGTGAATGAGACTTTCTTTTCCATTCCGTGTCCATCTTTCTTCGGACTATGCACTGATGCCTTTTCTTCTGATTTACCGGCCCTCACAGTGCTCCAGCCCTGTGATCATTACATATGAGCGTTCTTCTTTTTGCCTCCTATTACGTCCTCCACCTTCCCTCTGTTATGCACTCTATGCTTCTTTTCTTTTCCAGTTTGAGACCCCTTCCGGTGGAGTTTTCAGGCAACCTTTAGGTGTCTGAAAACCCCTCAAAATCTGAATCTATGTCCTTTGAAACATATATAGAAGGATACCTCATTTGACCCATTCTATCTGTAGCCAGAATTCCATTCTGGCTCCCGCACCGGCACCGGCACCGGTTCAACACTTAACTTAGGATCAGGATTCTAATTCATTCATCCTTTTCTATGCCCTCACCAAATTTAAATTTCATCCTTCTACGACCACTTCCAAGTTTGGGCTCGGTCCCATTCCACGATGGGCGTAGCGGCGTGAAATCTCGGCTCCAGGCAGGCAAACACCATCAAGCAGTGGGGATGGCCCCAATTTTTTAAGAGTTATACCTTAAAACTGTGAACTCTCTTAAAACAGGAGGGAAAACTTTAATTTAAAAAATGCCACAAGGGTTCCAGAATTTATAGTTCATCAGCCCGCCCTGTGAGTTAGTGATTATACTTACCCGATTATATCGACATAAATGTAAAAATAGTAATATTTTTTCTTCGATTATTTTTCAATGTATTTAAGCCAACCAAGAACTACGCAGAAAAGACGATTTAAATCGATTGGGTTTTAAAAAAAGACCTAAAAATTCAAATGAATTATCAGAAATGGTTTTCACCGATCAATTTAAACACCCTTTTGTGGGACCAAATCCCCCCCTCTTTTTTGGCCGGGGGTTTTAAAAATCTACTAAAAAGTTCCTAAGGCAAATCAACCTCAAGAGAAAAATGGTCGTCCAGACCTTAAAAATCGGTTCCACCCGACCTTAAAAAACCCCTTGCTTTGAACGTAAGTCAAATGATCAAACCTATAGAATATTCATAGATGGGTCCCTTACCTACACAATATGTTACGAAGTACTTTTCTGATTTTTTTGAAGTTTTATGTGCTTAGCACTGTCCCCAATGGTCAAAACCGCACTTTTTTTTTATTTTAAATGAAAAATTGCGATATTTTTTTCTGTTCGGGCGAGAGTGGAAAAAATTTTCAGAGCATATGGTAGTCGCCGAGAGATGCCCTAATTTTTTACTTTAAATAATCTCCTTTAGTTTATATGCAGTTGGATTTGTTCTTGTAACAAATTTCAAACCAAAAGAAAATTTTGAAAATTTTTTTAAATTTCTTTTGAGTATACCAAAACATTATCTAAGTAAAAAAGAGAACTAACCCGACTACAGCCCCTTAAAAATTTGAGTGATCGGCATGAGTAAAAAAAAAAAACCAATATATATATCAAATTTGTTTTTTCATTTTCCAAAATTTCAAACGTTGAGAAATGTGAGCAGTTTGGAGATATTTTTTTTCCACTTAGTTCCGATCAACATTCAAATTTTCAGGCGCTTTGTACAGTCGGGCGTAGATTGCATATATTTTTTTACTTTAAGATTAATTTATTTTGTATACTCAAAAGAAATTTATTTTAAAATTTGGAAAGTTTTTTTTTGAAAAATTTCCCAAGAACAAATCCAAAACCTATTGGAAATTACAACAAAGAAATTATCTAAAGCCGATAGAGCGATGTGCCTCTCCCCGGACTACATATGCCCCTGAAAATTTATCCACTTCGCCCGAACAGAAAAAAAAATATTACCGCAATTTTTCATTTTTAAAATCCAAAAAAGAAGTGTTTTGAAATTGGACAACGCTGAGCACAAAACTCAAAAAAAAAAATCGAGTAAAAATACTTCGTGCATATTGTAGGAAATGGACCTTGAAAGATTATTTTCAAGTTTTGAAGACATGTTTTCTTAAAAATTCTGGGTGATACGACAAATGTCATAAAATAACATTATGAAAAATTTAGTCAATTCTAAAAGAATTTCTAAGAAAAAACCTTCTAAAACGACCGTTTTTTAGAGGGCAAAAAAAAGCTACAGTTTGGTTTTTGTAGGGTCAAAATCGGAATTCCGAATTTTATGTATGTCCATTTTTAGGGGTGTGGGGAGAAAACTTGCGGCTTAGCGTGAACCGACTATTTTTTATCTTTACCTTATAATTAATACCTATATAATAAATTCATTAACGGGATAATAACCGTCTGTAAGAAGGGAACCACATTTAGTCAATTTGAGAGGGAGCACGCTTAGGAAATGTTTGCGAAAATATATTAAAGCTATCGGAAGTTAACCTACTTGAAAAAACCATGAAAGAAAACCGGTATGTAAAACTACTGGTAAATTAACCTAAATGTAAAACCATGTAGAGGAAAATTTTAACTAGTTAACGTTAATTCACAAATGTAATCGTTAATAGTCCGTTGCTTCTTTTCGAAATTTAACGAAAGCGTTTAAAAAGTTAAACGAAAAAATATTAAAGACGTTAATTAACGAATAACGACTTAACGCGCTCATATCCCTAGAGTTAATGCCCCACCATTGTATAGATATATATATATATATATATATATAATATATATATATATATATATATATATATATATATATATAATATATAAAAATATATATTTTATTAATATATTTTATTAAAGGTCAAATATAAAAAAATATATATTTTATTAATATATTTTATTAAAGGTAATTATTAGCCACTAATAATCATAACATATTACTAACAAATAATAATCTATATATATATATACCTATATAATAGTCGTCCTGTTATAGTAATTTTATGCTCAATACTTTACTTTGAGGAAGTCACAATTCTCTTCCATCATTTTTCAAAAACTTCTGACGAGCACGTAAATACATATTCCCACGATAAAAAAACGAAAACCACACACCCAGCCCACACTCACCACATCAACCTCCGGACTAAATAAAATGATATATAATTGTGTTCAGTTTTTTATATTATATTTTTAGCTTTAATTTTAATATAAAGTGAATAATTAACTCAAATATACTTACCGCATATTTTTATAGAAGTTCATCAAATCTAATACTCGAAATCTTTTGTTATGAGAGTCAAATTTATCAGCTTTTTCATCATGATCAATTAAATCCAAAGTCTGATTATGTATATACACTCTAATTTAAAAGAATATACAATATTCAATGAACATATATTGACACTGAAACTAAGAGACATATCAATATGTTATAACTTTATAGGAATTTATGGGACAATATTAACACTATATTATATTTATTCTTACATAATGGATGATATAATAATATTATTAATGTTACTTTTAACCACAATAGAAAGGCGCCAATGATAAACTATATTATAATAATTCAGTGAATTATATCCGTGCTCATAAACAAAATGAAACATATTACCTTAGTGTATTAATATATATTAATAATATATTAATATATATTAATTACATTAATAATCTGTGATATTATTGTATAAATGGACAGTGATCAGAATATTCAGTTTTAAACAAAATCAGTGCCACTCCCAGCTTATATAACGATATAACAATAACCAATAATGTACTTTATATAGCTTTTTCATAAGTTATATTGTTGCCAATTTCTATTGTATGTGTTATATCTATTATAACGTACTAGTACTAATAATCTTGTAATCTGTGTGCTCCGTTATTATTTATACATATTATTATCATATGATCACTCAATTTAGGTCTATGTAAGTGACATTTCTATAGTATTTCTTTTAACTTCGTCAGTTTTACACAAGAAACGGCTGAGGTAATCAAACAGTATAATATTTAATATTATGATATTAAGTAAAATTAAAACATATTCTACTATAATAATAAATTAAATAAAATATATTTATTGATAATGTACCATATATTTATATATATATATTAATTTATGTATAGATTATATAAAAACTCTAATGCAGTTTGAAAATACGAAAATAATTCCTACCAGATTAACAAAATATTAAATAGTAGTATATATATATATAGTGAAAGTTTTTCATAGTAACGTCTATATCGGTAATATATATATGTTTATTCGTTTATTCAATGTAATAATTAATTAATTAAGAATAGAATTAAAAAATATACTCATTGTGGCTTATATAGTTTTGCATTGAAAAAGAATTTATTTATCTATCACTATACCTAATTATAACTCATTATATTCATCAATTATCATCATAGTTATGAACATCGTCTATAAACATTCCACAATTGTACTACGTATATAGGGTATTTAACTACAGCTAATCGATAGCTTATCATTAATATTATAATCTTTATTATTATAATCTTTATCACTATAATTATAATAAATAACATCACCTAACTTATGATATTTATTAATCGTAATAATACAATAATAATTGCATAACATAATAAATATAATAATGAAAAATAAATAAATAATAATATTAAATATAATTAATAAAATAATTTATTAAAAATAAATATTTAATAATTAATTAACTCATAATTATAACTCATAATTAACAGACTGGGAATCGCATATCGACCACATATATTATACAAAGTTTAATTAAATGCCTTATATATAAAATGACGGAATTTAAATAAGGCTAGAATTAAAAAAACCTCTGTTAGTTATGAATAATGTAGATCATAATAACGACTTTGAACATTTGAGTTAGATAAAGTAATCTACAACGTACGACTTCATAACCTTTTCTCCTTATGTGGTTTTATAAAGTCTTTTTAGTTATTTTTGATATCGCATTCTCGTTAGAGTTTTATATACGTGGTCAAGGGTCATCGGAAAAATAATTCTGGCGATGTTATTGATTAGTAGATCTTTTTGGGTAGTTAAGTGCGTAAGAGGGGTATATGATCGCTCTGTGCAAGAAAATCAGATTTTGAGAGGGAATACGTAAGTCAATTGGGTGCTACTTTTTGACGCTGAAAATCGTGTAAAGCAGTAGTAAGGTAGGGTTATCAAATCATATGAACTAGGTAACGAGTTATAGAAACATATTTTTAGGTTGTGGTAACAACATAAAAAGATCCATAGCTGATTGATAAATAGAACGCTAAAGAAAGAATAAAATGATATGAGAAAGTGACAAGCATTTCTAGATCTTGAAAGAAGGCGGAAAACTGGAAGAAAAATGTGAAGGAATATGAGATAAAATAAGACATCATATGTATACTATTAATATTCTCAGTATTTACCATCACAGAAATCGGAATTGATCTCTCAACTATATCCTATAAATAATTTATTCGATCTGCTAACATCAGTCTATATCCTTATATCAAAATAATAAATTATATATACTAGACATCTTTATGTATAATCGAACTGAAGAATAAAATACCGATATCAATCATCCCTCTTGCTCAGAACTTGACATTTCTCCACTGTAATCAGGTTCTGAATCATTACTAATCATATATATATAATAGATCATAATATATATATACTGAATCACCTTATATAATCGATTATATAGATGTGAGATAATGATAAATCATGAAGCACGTACTAGTGTATATTAATAAAGTAATAATGAATTCCAGCTCATAATGGTATCTAAATATTTTATAACTTTAGAGTTGTAATTAATTAGTTTTAAAACTAGCGGAAATCATATCTTACAACAAAATCTATAAGCTTAGAAAAGGGAAAAAGTATTAAACAAAAATATATAGGTACTGGGTACTGAAAACAGGAGAAGGCGGGTAGCAATTATAAAAAGTCAAAAAATAATATAAAAAAAAAAAAAAAAAAAAAAAACAAAACCGAAAAAACGCCCAAAATAATTAGTAATTCAAAAAACTACAATTAGCTACAAGCCGAAGAGAGAGTAATACATTGTTTGGAGATCCTGTGTAACATTTTATCATTGAGGAAAGGAATGTAAAAAAAAAAGAAAAAATTATTGTTTCACATAATTATTAGTAAATATGATTAGGGACGCTCTATTTTTAGAGACCTTTTATGGTTATTCCGTTAAAACTAAATGCTTTAACTATTAAGTTTTTATGCTTTCTTTATTTTTCACTACATGAATACCCCAAGAGGGTATAACATGCACCGATGAGCAGGAAGTCGGGTACTCTCGGTGACTTACCCGTGGGGACGTTACGGTGGGTTAAAGACTAATTCTCACCCTCTCGGGGAGGAGTCTCACGGAATCCCCTCGTCCTTTGTATTATTTGGGTGCTCGCGAGGGCTCTCTCTTGTCGCACATCCCTACGGGGTATGGAAACGTCCCCCCTTGTGTTTCCCCGTCGGTCGAGCCCCCTAAAAATTTTGAGTAAATTACCTTTACAAATAATATATATACTATGTCTCAGCACTCCTCTATGGATAAAAAAAGCCAAATTTAGATTATTCATTTATTTTATTTATTTATTTTTTTTTTTACATTTTTGCCTAACTAAAATTTTACACAGGATACATCAATGTATTCGCCTTATTCGCTGTCAGCTATTGTTCAGTTTTTGAGATTATGATCTTTTGTTTTTATTTTGTGTTTTTTTTAATTTTACCGGCACTTTGGAAATGTGATTACAGAATTTGTAATCGGATCCAAATGTATTACCCTTTTTCCCTGTAGTATATTTATGTAAATATATTTTGAGAATATGAGTTGTAGTTTTTAAACCAATTATAAATTTTTAAACCAAATTTATAAAAACAACATAGTATTATTTTATATATTATATTAATATAATATTATACTATTATATATAAATATTTAAATATGTGTATAATTAATTATATAATTACTCGGCAAGACAAAAGACTAGATATAATATTTTATTGTTATCTAATATATATATATAGTGAGTTATACATAATATATAATCATAATTTATATATTATAATTAAGTATATATATATAATTTATATATATATATAATACTTATATATAATAGATATTACTATATATATTTTAATTTTTATATACTATATATATATATATTATATATATATATATTAATATATATATTATATTATTATATATATAGGGATTTGCTAATTTATAATTATATATATATATATCTATATATTACATATATATATAATAAAAATATACACTCCAATACCTTATCGGTTAAACGGATCTCTGTTTAACGGATTTCGGAGGCGACGACAATTTTCTTTTAAAAAAAATTAAATTTCAGAAGGCGTAGCCACTCATAACGATCACGCATGTAATATAATACGGTACATCTTCTCTCAATCCATGGTAAAGTCTGATTTTTCATTAAAAATAATGATATAATTAGTTGATGCTACTGACTATTATATAAAATGTATAGTTTTAAAAAAGACTGTGTTACTAGTGTTTTTAATTACCTGTTCACTGATATAGAATTAGGATAGTGAGGGATTTGATTTAAATTTAAGTACTAATTGATAATTTTATTACTTTGTATTTTCAGTAACGTAAATTGTTGATATTAAATTCCGTAATCATGGGTATGTCATAACCAGAAGGTTTTCCGAAGCTTGTCGTGCTTACGAGAAGAGTAGCTAAAATCGGCTTTTATCTGGACTCTGACTATAGTTTAGCTCCCTTCCCCTTTTAGTCGTTTAAATCGAAGATAATATATATAATTTATAATAATTATTTTATATTATTATATATTATATAATATTTATAATATATATACTCTATTATAGTATAGTAATATATTGGAGAAGAAAATTATAATATTAATATATTTATATATAATAATTAATAATATATAATTATTATAATACATAATATAAATATATAATATATGATATATGTTATATATATATATATATTCCTATATACTGGCTTTAATATCGAAAAGCTTTTTTAAACTGAATATTTATTCGAATATTTTAGATAATACAATCGAATATAAATCAATATTATTTTAATATATTGATAATATCATATCGGCTTGAGAGGCAATGAATTAGAATTTATGAATTAGAAAAGAAGTATGGAGTATTTTTCACAAGATTCTATGCAATAGTTTAGTAATAAGACGTGTTTTTAGTTTCTTTTATATTGTGCAATTTTTTTAAGCTGAAATTTGTTATAGGATTTGGTTCGATAGATTTGTAATGAATGAAATGCAGTTTACTCACGCATTCTCTATACAGTATTAATTAATAATAACATTAGTTTTAAACATTAATAGTATTGTATTAATTTTAATTATAAAAAAAAAATCACTAATACCTAAAAAACTTGGCCGATTACAGTAAGGATACACCTTTTAGGTTATTCTAAACTCACTTTTTATTTATGATGGGTAGTAAAAGTTGGAAAAGCAAAAGAAAGGTTTTTAGCTTTATTTTAGAAGCTTTGGCATTAAGGAATATTACCATTAAATTGTGATAAGGAAATGAACTAATTATATATAATATATATATATATATATATATATATCACTATATATTATATACTATATATATATAGAATATAATATTATATAAGTATATTAATATCACGCGTATGCCCATAATAGCGGGGCTTGGCTCGAGCCCCTAAAAAGGAGTTTATCACCTTTTTAGGGGCTCGTGAAGCACGTAATGGGGGATAGGTAGGGGGGACGTTTCAATACCCCGGAGAGGAGATGTGTCGGCTTGGAGGAGCCCCGCGACTCACCCAAAGACCATAACGAGCGGGGGTTTCACGTGAGAGGACCATCCACGGATGGGGGATTAGTCCCAACGCCCGTGTGCTCCCTTTGACTAAAGGCCTCAGAGTAAGTACCACAGATCCTGACATCGCGGGGTGGTTACTAAACCTTAGATTTTTTTTGTCATAACCCCGTGTGGTATTTACGTTTGTTGTTAAACATACTCTACACTCGGGCAGTTCCTATTTTTTTCTGGTCAAAAAGTCTATACTTTTTTTATCCTTGGCCAATGTATAATGCACAATGTGTATGTCCTTACTGTAGTGCTGTCGTTCTCTAGTTAACTGATGTCAGCTTTAAACACTAACCTATATATATATTATATATATTATATATATATATTATATAATTACTATAGTATTTAATAATTTATTATTAAAAATTTAGCCATTTTTTTAGTGTATATATTTATATAATTTTTCCATATTCTCTAAAGTAATAATTTTAAATATCTCCATATTATCTTATATATATATAAATATATATATTTATATATACGTAGAATTTTTATTGTGTATTTATATATATGTAGTGTATATATACTATATATCCGAATTATATCGATATATCCCATACTCGATATATCGATATAGTTCGATCTATCCGAATATCGATAAGCTCAGACGAGATTGAAATTTATTACCTATATTTATTATATTTAGTTATTAATTATTGTCCGTTTGATATATTATATATATAATAATATATAATATATATAGTAAATATAAAAATATTGATAGTGAGTTAATATCATAATATAAATAAATTGTCTGATGCTATATATATTCTTATAATCTATATTTACTGATTAATACATCTAACAATGTATAAAAATCTTTCAACATCTGATGGAAAAAAAACGTAAAAACACATGACACAGTTTTTTGTCAATTATTCAGAATACGTTTTCAATATAACATTTTTCTCAATTATATTATTAATTTTTCCTCATGGAAATATCTAATTTTTTTACAATTGATATTTTTTTGGAATAATTTTTTTCCACTATTTCATAAGATTCATAAAATTCTCATTTCGGAGAGAGAGAGACGAAAAGAAGGAGGGAGAAGAGAGAGAGAGAGAAGAAAGAAGAACAGAAGGAGATTCGTTTGAAGGGAAGGAGACAGAGAGAGGAAGGCGGAAGGAAAAAGGAGAAGGAAGAAAGAAGAGGAACAGAAAAGATAGAAAGAAAGGAATGGATGTTCCTTTTAAAATGTTGCTGCATGTCTTTTGTGTTATGTTTGGAATTTTGTGGCTTCTCTCTTTCTTGGTCTGTCAGTCAGGCTGTTCTTGCTGTTCTGCTTTAAATGTTTATTTTTTCTGTTGATTAGATGTCTTATTTTTATATGCTACACACATACATTGTTTGCCTTTGTCATTATTCTTGTTACATCTACAAGTTAAGTTGCATAAAGGTAGATCAACTGAGACGCAAGGCAAAAGAATAGGGTTCGATCTCTAGTCCGGGATCCAAGGTAACATTTACCCTAGATTAGTTTCCCTCCTGTAATTGTGAAAAGGTCGTGAGATGCGAACATTTTATAAAAGTAAATACAATTTTAGCTAAGTCAGTTAGAAACTTGAAATCACTAAGGATGAACGTGTTTACGGAGAATTCATGGTTAAATGGGTAAAATCTAGAAGATGATTTGAAATTTTTAGGAAAAACGAATTCAGCTTAAGAAGTGCGTGTGTCATTGTCATGTTTAATTTAGTTCAGTGATGACCTACTACTTGAAAGCTATATAATTGATGCCGTTACGGTTGGTGGATTAGTCCAGAAACTTTATTCAATTTATTCATCTAACTATCTTCACCTGCATCGCTTGGAATGGTATTTAAACTTGAAAAATAGTTTTCTTATTATTATTTTGTATAAAAAGCTTCCATAAAGCACTAGTAGACATCCCTTCTCTGATCTCTCGACAACGCATCTCGCTTCTTTAGGATAGTTAGTGATTGATAATAAAAAACAGAATATATTGCAAGAAAATGAAACTTCTCAGACAATGACTTACTGGAGGCAGGTCAAAGTATACACCAAATGAATCTCCATTCAAAGAAAGGTTTATATCCCTCCATTGGTGCGTGAGATTTTCAAACACCGGGAATGTTTCGAGGTGTGATCCACCCAAATTTTATTACCCTGATATATCTTTATTGTTTGACTTTTGTTTTTCCTTAATTTGCATTTTCATTCATTTATTGATATAGACTTCTTACCCTATCATTTACCAAATTATCGTTTGCTCCTTTATTTCAAACTTTCTACTTTATTTGTAAAAAGTTTCCTCTTCTTCATTATCCATTTTTTCTGCCCTATCGTATCTGTTTATCTTCTGACTCCACTTCTTTTAAATCTTCATAAACAAAATGTTATTCCATTATCATTTTAATTTTCTTGATCTTTTTCTATCATATTTCCCAACCTCCACATTTGATGTTCTATATCTAGATTTGACATCAATGTGCAATAATATATATATATATATATATATATATTATATATATATATATATATATAATAATAATATATATATATATATATATATATGTATATATATATATATATATATATATATATATATCTATTTATATATATATATATATATATATGTATATATAATAATATATATATATATATAACTTAATAATAATATTAATAATATATATATAATATATATATATATATATATAATATATATATATATAATATATAATAATAATATATATATATATATATATATATATATATATATATATATATATATATAATTATATATATATATATATATATATATATATATATATATATATATACCCCTAATAACAGACGACTGAGGACGCTGGTGTACAACATCAATGAAAAATTATAAGAAAATACAGTGAAAATTGATCACAACTACCAGACGTAAGATTTTGCAATGGAATAATGGATGCCACAACAGGGGAGAGGGTATAACATCCTAGAGCATCAAAGGGTGATTAAGTGTATGTGAAATTGCGCTCATATGTTATCGACTTTCAGTCACTGTTGTGGGCAATTCCTAGGGACTTGGAGCGCTAGGGATTGCAAACAGTACATAAATAAAAGTGGGAGTGAGAGTAAATCCATTTCCGGTGGAATGGAAATTTCTAAAATGTAAAAAAAAAAATAAAAAAAAATAAAAAAAATAAAAAATTAATATTTACCGGTATTTTTATGTAGAAATTTTTATTAGAGGAAGACTGAGGAAATTTTTGAAATCGTTAGATGTTTTCGTTATGTAAATAACCATTTCCTTTAATAAGTCGGAATTGTTATTATTTATCTATTATTATTTAGTTATTATTTAATGGAATTATTTTCAAGTACAATCTTAAAGTCATATCTATTGAAGCAAATACTCAAAGATTTAGAGAACCCTTATCCTTATACAACAAGGTTACTAACTAAATAGAAAAACAAAAAAACAAAAACAAAAAAGGGTGAAATTCCTTATGTATAATTTTATATATAAAAAATAAATATATTTATTTATTTTCACTGAACGATTAATTTTGTTGACAAGGCTTTAATTTTGACTTTTTTATTCTAGCTAGTTTTCTGAATTTTTGAAGTGAAGGAACATCTGAAGGGAGCAAGTTGTTAATGCAAAATATAACATATCGAAAAATCAAATTAATCTCATAAGCCTGAGGAATTTAATCTCCTAACCAATTAAACAATATATAAAGAATAAAAACTAATCCAGAAAAGTAATCATTAGTCTAATCTAATCTCTCAACCATTTACAGAAAATATAAAGAAAAAAAACTAATCCATATAAAATAATCAGTAATAATATAAAGAAAAAAAAACTAATCCATATAAAATAATCAGTAATTTACCTGTTCAATGACTTAACTTTCTTACAGTCTCTCAACTAAACTGAAATCTCAAAATTCTTCTTCGAACAGCTTTCCAAATGGGTCGAATTATTAAAAAAATTAAGAATATGATTGTACTAATAAAACTATGAAACGTTTGACTTGTGGATTGATAATACTCCCATTGATTTAGAAGTAAAGAGGATTTATTTTAAATTAAACAAATTTATTTACTAGTATCTATTAATAAGTATATGTGAGTGTTGTCAAATTATAAATTATGTATAAATTTATTTGTTAAAAAGTAATTATTATGATATTATTTTAGCTCGTATATTTCAATTGCATGAATATAAAATGTTGTATATAATTCAAAGTGTATTATTATGTGAAAAAAATATAACATCGATACACACACTCTCTCTCTCTCTCTCTCTCTCTCTCTCTCTCTCTCTCTCTCTCTCTCTCTCTCTCTCTCTCTCTCTCTCTCTCTCTCTCTCTCTCTCTCTCTCTCTTTCTCCCAAAGCCCTGAAAATTGTTTCTACCTCTTGTACTATAACAGTTTCTTAGAGGTAAATTTGATAATTAGAGAAGAAGGAACAAAAAATATCAGGTGTCATCATTGTATGCCAGAATGGTAGGTTCAACTGAAAGGTCACAAAATTCTTAAGCTTGACCTTAGAGTATAGCGACTCCGGCTTAATGATTCTTAGATATTTTCAAAAAAATTATTTATATTAAAAAGAATGAGATAAAAAAATTTCTTAAACCATAGAAAGAAAGAGGAAATTAATTTCCAAATCTTCAGTAATTACACACTTCCAAACACAGTCACAAATAAATTTCCAAGAGAAAAGGCTGACATTATGCTCCCCCATACATCAACACCAGTCTATGTAGCTATTACAGCAAACATGATTTATCATCAAGTGTAGTGCATTCAAACAACGTTTTGAAGGGACGGAAGCTGCTTTAATCATTAGCAAAGATTTCGGCTTCCTTTAGGAAAAAGCGGAAACCCATACGGAAAGGGTAACGGATCATGTATGTGCGTGTGTGAAGAATGAAAACTTCTCTTGGGATATATTCTCACTCCATCCTTATTCTCATTATCTTGTTCCAACTACTGCAGTTCTTACGCTCATAACATACATAGTTAATTGGAAAATAACTTTTCCATATTATTTTTATCAAAACTAAAAGACTTTTAAAAGAACGGGATTTATAAATTTATAAATCGGTAGAAGGAAATTGTCGATAATTGTGGAATTCAATGTTGATGATAAAATATTAATAAAACATGAAATTTTGCAATATTGTTTCGAGACTGCTATTAATTAAATCATAATAGCAACAATTTGTTATTACTCTCTCTCTCTCTCTCTCTCTCTCTCTCTCTCTCTCTCTCTCTCTATCTATCTATATATATATATATATATATATATATATATATATATATATATATATATATATATATATATATATATATATATTGAAAAGTTTACACCTCACGGGCAAAGCCCTATTCTAGGAGAGGAACTTCTCTAGGTAATTGCTACCTTGGATCTGGACTATGAATTGAACCCGCGCCCTTGCCATGCGACTCTGTCGCTTTATCGATTTTGTTAAGCGATGAGGGCCATTTCTGGCTCAAAGGGTACGTTAACAAACAGAACTGCCGTATTTGGGCTGATGAGCCACCTGAGGAGTTTAAAGAGCTACCCCAACAACCACAGAAATGCACAGTTTGGTGTGTTCTATGTGGCGGCGGAATCATCGGTCCATATTTATTCAAAAATGAGGCCCGACAGCATGTAACCGTGAATGGGGAATGCTATCTCGGCATGATAACGGAATATTTGCTGCCACAAATTGAAGCCCGTGGCCTCCGTGAGCTTTGGTTTCAACAAGACGGCGCTACTTGCCATGCAGCGCAAGAAACAATGGACCTATTGAGAAATCATTTTCTTGAGCAATTGATTTCACGTTTTGGACCTGTAAATTGGCCTCCTAGATCGTGCGATATCACCATTGGATTATTATTTTCTTTGGGGTTACGTTAAGTCACTGATCTTCAGGGATACGCCACCTCCATCGGCGCTTTAGAGTAACATTGCTCGCGTTGTGCGAAATACCGATCGCTAGAACGCGTCGTCCACGATTGGTCCTTCAGGATGGACCATTTAAACCGTAGTCGCGGCCAACATTTAAATGAGATAATCTTTGTAAAGTAAATGCCATACATTGTTCTTTCGACTCATAGTAAACTTTTCACCATAAGCTTCAATCTATGCATTTTATTTCCATCGTAAAAGCAAACCTCCAAATGAATCACCCTTTATATATATATATATATATATATATATATATATATATATATATATATATATATATATATATATATATATATATATATATATATATATATATATATATATACATATATATATATATATATATATATATATATATATATATACATATATATATATATATATATATATATATATATATATATATATATATATATATATATTCTATATATTTACAGAGATACCCTTTTTTATCTTTATGTAAATAATTTACTAGACAATATATTGTTGATATATAAGAATATATATATATATATATATAATAATAATAATATATATAATATATATAAAGAATAAATATATATAATAATAATATAATATATATATGTATATAATATATATATATATAATATAACCTATATATATATATATATATATATATTTAATATTAATAATATAATAATATATATATATATATATATATATATATATATATAATAATATGTAATATGTAATATAATAACATAATAATATGTAATAATAATAATAATAATATATATATACGGGTGTATATAATGTATAATAATAATAATAATGTAACTATATATATAACTCATATATAATAATAATATAATATAATATATGCTAATAATAATATAATAATATATATGTATAAAAATATATATATAATATAATAATAATATAATATAATATATGTAATATAATATAATAATAATAATAATAATAATAATAATATATATATATACTATATATATATATATATATATATATTTATATATATATATATAACAACATATATATATATATATATATATATATATATATATATATATATATATATATATATATATATACTATATATATATATATATAAATTCAAAGATTAAAAAAATTTAAGAAAGCTTTAAAGGTATTTAAAATCTTAAAATGTACCAGCTTTTGGTGCAGCATCCCGAAGAGCTAAATTAAAAAATTGAAGAGAAACGGCAATATCAAGAAATGGTCTTCGGAGAAGATGGCAACCTCAACAGAGTAGTTAGGAAAATATACATTCCTCTTTAAAATTATATATATATATATATAT
>JABUQX010072581.1:7500-19809 GCA_015478945.1 Trachelipus rathkii
TCAGTGCAAAGTAATTTAAAATGATTGCTTAAAAGTTCTTGTTGAACTTGCATGCCAAATTAGGAAAAGGTTTTCACTAGATGAACACAGCATTGTTGCCAAATTAAAAGTGTTGATTTCGAAAATAGCAAGTGACACGAATCAGTCGCCATTAACAATTGTAGATTTGCCTTTAGACTTTCCTCTTCTTGTACTGGGGGCCCAGCTAAATGAAATAGATGACTAATGGAGAAATTATCGGCTTTTTACGGATAAATTGGCCATTCATATAGATATTATCCCAAAGCATTGCTTTCTCTAAGCAACATTAAAGACTGCCTAAATAATAATAAATTTTCATTGTTATCCTATTTTATGACAAACTTATGCGCTTTGCCTCATTCATCTGAAAGTGATTAGAGAATTATTAAAAATAACAAATACGCTAAAAGTTGAAACTGTTAAAGACAGGCTTTTGGCGAAATAGTGCTTAACTAGAACTAATACAACGTGTACTTCTTGGAAATTAACAAAAACACTCATAAGTGATCTTGAAATTGGCACTGTTTATAAGAGCTACGAACAAAGAATTAAAGCTCATAAAGGAAAAATAAGCCCTCTGTCACGCTGTTTACTCAGGAGAAAGAAGGATGAAATTTTGTCGAATGACATGTGATTAAATTCTGATAACTTTCGTGTTTCTTAAACTTTATTTTGGGTTTTTCCATTATCTACAGGTGATTTTCCCCCTTGCGATTTCCATTTTAGATTTGTTTCGTGTAAATCAATTAAAGAAATAATTTCAGGTTCATCACAGTACTGAAGATATTTGGTGGCTTGAAGTGTTAGAATCACGGGTGTTGCCACATATAGACACCGTATGTAACTAATTGATGGTACTCCGATGAGATAATCTAGAAATGGAAATAAACGTAAAGACGTCTGAAGAGATCGCGGCAACCAAAATCTGAAATAGTAAGGAAAAGGAGTTGTGATTATTCGAATGCCCGTTGAAAGAAGAAGAAGAAGATGACGAGAAGAAGTAGAAAGAAGAAGATAGAAGAAGAAAAAGAAGAGAGGAAGAAGAAGAAGAAGACAGAAGAAGAGATGGGCAGATTGAATGAGCAATTAATTAAGAAAGGATAAATTAATCTATATGTATTTGACCATTTTAGAAAAATATTAAATAGCTGAGCAACTTTTTGGAATAACTACTAATTACTAATCTGGCAATTTAGTATAAATAATTAAGTATTAACGTGCTTACATGTTGATTAGGATAAAATGAGTAATATGTTACCATTTTTTGTCTATAGTACACAAGAGACCGTTGATAATCATAATCCCTGTTCCTTATACATTGTCCATTGTTGGTAGCAGGCTAGGTGGAGTCGTGCAAAAAATACGCCGACAAACAAGCGAGTGACAACCGACTCCGGAAAGTTCGGCATTTGTTCCTTTGCCGACACTCGACAACCTGGACACCGACACCGCACCGAGACAACCGGACACCGACAGCCCTTCCGAGAAAAACTACGAGACCGACACCGTCATTTACGCCGGTACCTGGACCACCGCCACCGACAATCCGGGTCCGAGGTCATCGACATCCAACACTGTACGACTCCCGGCACCCTGGTTGGTAAGGATAACAAGAATGAAATTTCTTCACCTCGCCATGTGTGACCCTCCGAGTTAGACTTTTGGAAACTGTTATACTTTTTTTCGGTGAATCCCAACGGAATCGATAAGTGAAAACTAATTATCTCAGTGATAACGCCAATTCATATTATCACAAATACAGATGTACATCTAAATTGAACTTCCTAGGTGCTTCAAGAATCCAGTATCTCGACCCTTCAAGGCATTTATTAATATTTAATAATCAAAGTTAGTTAATGATGACGGATCAGATCTTACAGGCTTCGATCACATTGTGTACACCGAAATTAACTTTTTATATATCCGTTTTAACCAAATTGAAGTGTTTCTCAAGGAAACATTTCAAAGATATTCCGCTGAAAACTATCCTTACAGAAGCTATATCAAACATTTATTTAATTATTCAGATGATGTTAATCAGCCTCAACTACAATCTTGTGGGTTTTACATTTATAAAGACAAAAACATATGGGTAAATTACTAAATCTGACAATAATATGTATGGGTTTTACGGCCATGTAAATTATGATATATTCTCTTAAGAGAAACTTAGACTTTTAACTAGGTCAACTCTTCAATTCTCATTGAAGGTTTAAAGTAATTTTAAAAGGAAAAATATATCGCAATTAAAATTAAAAGGTAAAATCAAATTTACAAAGGTTTTTAAAAAATCTGAGATTTAAATGATAAAGGTATCGTATTTTTATCAAATTTAAAATTTTATCTTTAAATTTTAATCTACTTTTATTTTGAAATAGTCTCCTGGTTCGACCTCTCTAGGTTATGACAACAAAACAGTCAAACGACCTACAATCTTGCACCCTCAAACTCCCACTGTATATCGACAAGCTAAGTCTCACTAATTATAACATAATTATATATATATATATATATATATTATATCGACTATGTAAATAGGTATTTTATATACAAAAATATAAATATATATACTATATTATATATATATATACTATATATATATAGTATATATATTATGTAATATAATAATATCGACTTTTCTTGCATTGAAGTATGGCTCTCTATTTAAACACAAAAACACTTACAGACAACATTTTTCTTATATATATAGTATAATTATATAATATATATAGTATATATATATATATATATAAATATAATAATATATTTTACGTATATATATATATTATATAATATATATATATATATATATATATATTATTATATATATATACATAGAAATGGCATCTACAAGATTAGCCCTTGGAGAAGCCTGGGAAAAAATTTTTATCAACAGAGAGCTACTTATTTGCCCCATTCCCCTTAATCTCACTTGGAGTTGAGAACCTCAGTGATCGGGGTGGTGCCAAACCACGAAAATGTCGTCCTGGTTCAGAACGCACAGTCCTTCTTTCCTCTATAAATTGTCCTGCAACTTCGGTAGTATTAAATCGGTTTCCACTTTGTTGAAACATTACCGTCTCCTCCTGCCAAAAACTTAAGTCTTATTCCTGAACGACACTCAGGCGATTGAACATTCTGACAACAAATCTTTCACGTTTGACTCTTACTCTTTCTATTTCCAATTTTCAGGTAAAGGCGATTGTTGGAACTATGTGCGAAACGTATCTATTTTTTTCTTGTGTTTCTGATTTGGAATCATCCGAATTTTCTACGTCAAGGCTCAAACTATCCTGTTAATTTATTACTAAATTCATCCGATCTGAATATTTCTCTCCTAACACAATTGACTATAATAAATTCCTAGAAAACTTATTCTCTATATTATAACACATCCTCCCTTTTTCCTTTTCTCTGAAAATATTGTTCTTGGCCATTTCAACGATCAACACCGCCAATGGTTTTTCTCTAATTCCCAAGATACAGCTGATTAATTGCCAAAAATATTTCTATCCAGAATGATCTCGAGCAGTTGGTACAGCTCCCCACTCGTATTCCTGAAAGTTTGAGAGATGAACTCAACATTCTAAACTATTTTCTAACATCTAATCCTTCTCCTTCGTCTGTTAAATTCTTTACACATCTGGATTCCCCCGATCACCTTCCTATCTTTGTATCCTGTTGTATATCTTCAAGTCATCAGCAGAAAAAATCCCCGCTTACGGCAAGTAAAAGTTTTTGGCACTTCTGTGCTGTTAACTAAACGGACTTGCCGTCGTACTTCTTTGATATTTTATGGAATGCCGACTGTATCAGTGGGAGGGTTCGAAAGCGAGGAAACGTTTTCGTTCTCTTGTTCTAGTGATATTTAAAGCAGTAATTCCGTCTTCGGAAATTACCATTGTTTCATCAAACTCCAGAAACTTAATCAATTTATATTTCATCCAAGAATCTTGTAAAATATATCTCAGTGACACTAAAAACGCTTTTCTTGGTAGAAAATGCAATAATCTTTTGATTCTTCTTCATCACGTAGCTTCTGACATCTTTCAAAAGCTGTATCTTCCGACGGTACAACTGCCGTTTTGCCATACGCTAAAGCCAAATCTTCCCTCAAATCTTATACAGGGAAAGAATAGACTCTTTAAGGGATGAGAAATTCTTGTTCTCAAGGTCCGAAGGGAAAGTGCGAGCTGGCACCTCTGAGAGAAGATTGGGAAAAGTATGGTAAAAACTATTTTGCTCAGAGGTAACCTTAGAAAGAATTTAGCCTCTAAAATATGAAGCCAATAACTAACAGCAGACGCTAAATATTCAGGAACTTTAAATTATCTTGATATCAACAGAAGAAACTGGGAGAAGATGCTCGAAAAAGGCTGTTATAGAACTCTGATAGAGACGCTGGTGAGTTTCGTGAAGATTCTAGATGATTCAGAACTCTCTGTTGATTTCTTGAAGGGGCTGATGGGATTCTTGAAGGTGATGAGCATTTTTCAACAGGCATCACCAAAAAAAGAGCCGCGAAAGCTGCGAGCTTTGCCAGTCGTCGTACCTCACTTTCCCATTCCGCGGCCTATGAGAGCTCATGTCGAGAGGAAATTTCCTGTTTTACCTATTTTTTACCTCACTTTCCAAGAGAACTTTATTATGAATTATGTCTTGAGACGTTTTTCTTCACAGCTAACGGGAAGTTAATCTCTCAATCGAGATACATACTATTTTTTCCATACATTTGTTAATCAAAATTCCTCGGAATATTCAGCTTTAACAGTTAGCATATTATCAATATTAAGTAACAAGATTTTATTTTCTTAACTCTACATGTGTTAACATAAGTACAAGTAGATTTACAATTTCAAAATTTTACAGTATTTAAGTATAATAAATTTTTGCTTTTATATATATATATATGATGTGATATATATATATATAATATATATATATATAATATATGATATATATATTAATATTATATATATAATATATAATATATAATATATAAATATATAATTACATATATATATATATAAAAGTATATATAATATATATAATAATATATATTTTTGCTAATATAATAAATATAGTTAATATATATAATAAAATCTGATGTCTAAAGAAGCCCCAAGAACCTGAAACTTCAAATGAAAATTTATAGCTCATCGTAAGTCTAACTTACAAATCTTCTCTGAAAGATTGCATTTAAAGAGGAGGAATTCCTTTCATTCCACATCTCAGGTAAAGAAAAGTATGCGGAAGCTATATATACATATATATACTATATTATATATATATAATATATAATATGTATAATAATTATTATATATATATATATATATATTTATATAAAGCGTAGCGGTGAAGGAATATATATAGGATATAATATAGGATATAATATATATATATGTATATATATATATACTATATATAATATTACTATATTATTATTAATTTATATAATAATGATATATATATATATATATATATTTATAATAATATATACTGTATACAGTAGGCAATATGCCTATGATATAATATAATATAATAGTAATCTAAATAATAATATAATATAAAATATATAGAATAACACATAAATATAAAAATGTTTGTTTTCTAGAAATTTGCGCAATATCTCCTTTGAAAATCTTTCATTGAGCATTAATTAAAAGTGCGTAAGTATATATTAAGTAAAATTGATGATCTTGTTGTACGTTCTTGTCCCATCGAATTTCTGGAATAAGTTTTTTAGGCGTTTTAATGTTAGAAAATCGCTCAGGTGTGCCGTTGAAACAGGCTAGCTGTAGCTAATAATTTGCAGGACGCCTCCATATATTCAGGATACAATGTAGGCTTGCACGTAGGTAATGTGTCTATTGCAGTATTTGGCCTTATCGTTCCTATCAATTTCACTCCATTTCTGTCTCCAACACCTCGAATTCAATGTTTAACATTATTAGATTTAGGGAAAATGTTTTCATAAATATATTAGCTAATTCATGTAGTTCAGAAAATCGATGATGAAATCCAAAGCAGCGAGAGAGGAATATCAAATTTTTGTGTAGTTTACAGAAGATGAGCACTCATGTTTCTGAATCGATGTTGCAATTCTTCAATGAAATGTTTCTAAAAATGGAATAAAACAACATCGGTAATAATTTTCAGGTGTTGCATTAAATGAAATAAGTATATTATATATATTATAATATATATATATATTATATATATATTATATATATATATAGTATATATATATATAGTAGATATAATATATATATATATTATATATATATATATATATACATATATACTATATATATATTATATTAAGTTATACCACCATGTCTCTTAAGTGCTACAATTGAATATATATTTAATTTAAGTTTAAAAGTTTTTTTTTAAAGTTTTAGAAAAGGCTATGTTGAAAAATACAATGGTATTATGATGAACCAGAAAAAAAGAGGCGACATATATTTTATTAATAATAGAGTATGGTAAAGCAGTTAAAGCAGTAAAACTTGGGGTGGGGTGAAGGTGGATGGGGCCCCTGGGGGGGGCTGCTTGCGCTACTGCCTTTAACTGCTATACAATCTGCTGTTAGGGTCATAAAAGAACATGTTTTTCAAGGAAATTTGACATCTTTTTCCTAGAAACAATGTTTTTAAAAAAAAATGTTTTTCAAAAACAATGTTTTTATAAAAAATGTTTTTCAAAAAGACAAAAATGAGTTTTATTAAAGACAATGTCATTCAAAAAACATTTTGTGATATTAATACATGAAAAATTAAATCTTATCTTCAAACATAAATTTAGGGTTCGACCCAACTTTCCCTGCAATTATTTAACTTTAATGGAGCTTAACTTCAAACTCTAACTTTGGTAATGAAAACAGGTTTTCTACTTACATAGACAGGCCTTCAATTTGAAATAGAAATGTAAGATCTATGTCATATACGACGTCATACTTAAACGCATTACATCATACACATACACATACACACACATACACACACATGTAATTAAATAATATTTCGTTGTTAATATGGAATATACATATATATGTTGATTGATACTATAATAAAATAAACTTTAGTGATTTGATATTAATTATATTTGTTAATATAATATAGTATAAACTCTTTGCCATATGGGCTTGATATATCCACATTAAACAAGTTCGAAGTTCAAACGTTTTGGGACTCATGTATCTCATTGGTTGTGCAACATTGAATGTCATTGTGTTGGGCTAAGAGGAAAGTACCACTTAAAGACTTCTCTGTGTTAAGTTTCATATATTTGTGGGCAAATCATAAGGACTGTTGTTAAATACTATTTATGCAATCTAGAGCTGTTGATGGAGGAACGTAAAGTCTAATGTACCTTATTAACTTTATACCCTTTTAAATTTCATTAATAAAAGCAAAACCCATTTTTGGGTTCCGGTCCCCCTCTCAATTTGAGTCCCTGACACCATATGAGGTGTATTGAAACTTTCATTCATATTCAATCATCACTGAAAACATATATAAACACATTAATATTAGTGAACACAGCTTACAACACTAAACATACGTTGATCATCTAAGCATAATCTTCTATCACCTGTTGCCGTACCGAATCACGTCCAATGAACTTCAATTTGGATCTACCTTTACGGAAACTTCATCTTTTTCTCTCAGCAAACTCAGTGATTCTTCTTTCTTTTTTCGTCCAGCTGAGGACTCCCATCGAAGGATGGTCCTTCAACACTCGATTTTGGATACGCGAAACTCCAAAATTCGGAATCTTTGTTTTTTTTGAAACATTCTAATTAGCATCATCTCAAATTGACCTCAATACTAAGCTGGAGACACGTTTCCTAGTCCGCTGCATCCACGTCTCAAACTCCAGCTCTCGGCTACACATGTGCTCCGTCATGATTGAGACTTCTTTCTTTCTCCTTCTTTCCCTCTTCTTCTTCTAACTTCTTCTTTTCCTCCTGTTAGGCTCCTGCACTCCTTCTTCTGTTTTCCTCCTTTCTCCTCTCCTTCTTTGTTTTCCTTCCTCCTGCCTCCTCTATCTTTTTCAGCTGAGTCCCCCATCAAGGGGGCGAGGGCTCAAACTCATTTTTGGGGTTGCGAAACCATCAAATTCGGAATCTAATGTCCTTTGAAACATACTATAAACACACCTCAATTGGAACTCAAATATGCAGCTGAAGCAAAGATTCCAGTCTGGTCCACCCGGTGGATCCGCTCAGGCTCTTCGCTCCGTCTCGGCTCCGGGCTCCGGCTCATGTGCTCCGATACTTAATGTAAACTCATTATCTATTCAGTTTAGATTCTCTTCTGTTCACTCACCATTTCAACCTTCTAAGTCCTTTGTCCTGGTTTTAGAATGGCCAGACCCCTCCCTCCTTTATATAATAACTGTTAATAATAGCAGCATCATGCAATATATAAATATATATACTATATATATATAATAATATATATATATATATATATATATATATATATATATATATATATAATATATATATATCGATATATATTATAATATTAATATATCTAATAATAATAAGCATCGCATAAATTAATTATATAAATTATTAAAGTATGTATAGAACAATATTTATAAATATTTATAGCTTATTTAGAGATTTTAATCTTTTTTAAGGAAATAATAATAAATATTTCTTAATTTTATTTATTTAAAATATATTCAAATCTGATTTGTACTACCTAAAGAATTAAACATTATTGCGTAAAGATGCACGAATACAACTAAATACGGATAGATATATTTCGTGGTTATTTGCAGAGAAAAGGGCTAGAGGTAAACTCGATGCTTTTCTTCAATGACAATTGTAACGTATGTTGCAATAAAGGAATTTTGCATGTGTCAAATGTATTTGTTGAAAGATCATTGCACGGCGTGGCCATGTACATGAAGTACCTTTATATCCTAAGTACTAATAAAAGTTGATTACCATTCCATAGCATCGTACATATACATCGCCAATTCATACAGATAGTATGGAAATGCAATTATATATAATATAAATTATAGCTATATATATATATAATTATATTTATATATTAGTATAGTATATATAGATATATACTATATAGTATATATTAGTATTTATAGTTTATATATATATTCTTATTTAATATATATATTTTTTAATTACTATATATACAGTATATTAGTTTCTGAAGTATATAGTAAGATAATATAATATAAATATATTATATATATAGTATGTATATATGATATATATATGATTATTATATAATAACAATATTTATAGTATATATATATATAGAAGAATATGATAGTAGTATGTATATGATGTGCGGTGACATATAAGAGTTATACTATAATACGGCGCATATAGGTCAAATCGGATTATAGTGTGTATAGATAGTTGAAACGGTGAACTTTGAGAAAATTAGTCGGTGGTTTCATGTTATGTTGAAATTAATAACGATATTTTTTAATAAAGAGCAAAGGAATACTTTCATCTTAAAATAATAATAATATATGAATACATACATAATAAATGATACTGAAATGAATAATAATAATGAATAATAAATCAATAAATAATAATAAAATGAATATATCAATAATAATAAAATGAATCAATAATAATGAATAATAATAATAATATAATAAAATAATAATAATGAATAATTTAATAAAATATGATAATATATACATAATTTCCACGTGTAAAACGTATGAAGAGGATGGAAAAACGCTTGACTCTTCTGACTCTGCGTGTGGTTCCTTTGCGACGAATGGCGATCTTGATTTGCGTTCGGGCTGCCATATGTTACGGTTGGTGGGTTGCGAATCCCATAAAGAGGGCTGGTCTGACGGCTTGCGAATGCGACTAACGTTGAAGAAAAGGCTTGCGAACCGACGACTGCGGGTTTGCGAAAACAACGATGGAACTCAATTTATGAACGCGATTAACAAATAATACAACGCAATAATAAATGTAACTCGTAAAGTGCTCAATGAATATAAATCAAGGTGATCAAAAGGTAACTCTAGTAAGAACATGAAATAGATGAGAAATAGAAAGTCAATTAAATAATATGTAAAGTATAACTATATAATACATACTAGGGTAGTCATAGGTGTAATATATGTAATATGAATTTAGTAGGTAATATAATAAATTAAGAGTTATACCCCTTATATATATACACACTATGTATCGATATTACCAAATAATATTAAGTAATTGGCGCATAATCCATATATATATATAATTATATTAGAGAGTCACAAAACTGTCAAAAAAATGCGTTTAGAGAACGTGATAGACATTAACTGGAAAATAGAACTCAATGAGAATCGCTGGGGGTGATGAGACGGGAATGAAAGTGAAACTAAAAAGCATACAACATACGACAGAACCATACATACACAATATCGATAGAATAACCTGGCTACGTAAGTTGGAATAAAATCGGGGCACATAGATGAGAGATAACCCCTTTTCAAACGCAGATTATTATATATGTATGTCCAGGAAGGTAATTGAAGTAACCTTAGTTACAATCCCTATAATATACTCCCTGTATTTCGATCAGATGACGAGAGAGTTGATTCAAATCTTCTATAGTAGTTTTTATAGGGTGATCAATTCGTCACCTTTTTCTGTGTCGAAGTTGTTTCTCTCTTTCCTTATCAAATACTCATTGGTTGGTTTATGTTTTTAGGTGTGGTATTAAAATATTGTTTAAATACTATGGTTTGTGTGATGGAAAATAATGTTTATATTCGTATCATATTATATATATATAATTTGCTTTTTTATATGCCTTGTGATGAGTTATGTGTGGAGCAAGCGGAGAAACTTTAGTTTTTGTTTGTTGAATGTAGTTTTGTGAGTTCCATAAAATTTTCTTTTGTTATGGTAGTAATCGTATGATGTTTTGAAGGGCTTTAATACAATTTTTGTATTGATTATTTGTAAGTGCTTGTTTTGGTGTTTTTTTGTGTGTGTGGCGTCCACGATCACACACTAAAATAGTAGTTAGGGACTTGGAGGTGGCTTCTCTGTCAATACAAATGAAATAAAGTGAAAGAAAAGTGTGTTGTTTGGTTGGCATGTTCTCTATGTAAATTCTGTATATCTGTGTGATATCGATGTATTTATGTGGGGTTTAGTATGCGTCTTCCGGAGGGGAGTTTGGTTGTACATTTGGCTACTGCGAGAGGCGAAGATCTGATTGATAGATGGTGAAAGTTGCGTCACTGATATATATACTGAGTATATATATATACTATTACTAAAAAATATAATAATAGTTATAATGATATTACTATATATATATATATATATAAAATAATATATATATTAGGTATATATGTAATGTAGTATATTAATCTTTCGCTATATACTAGTATATATATAAATATCAAATAATAGAGTATATATATAGCGAATAATATATATATATATATATATATATATATATATATCTTATATATATATAAAATATATATAATATATTTATATAATACTATAATATATATATAGTATATAGTACTTAGAATGATATATAACAACTATATATAGTATATAAATATAGTAGGTTGAGATAAATATACAATATATATTTATTCCTTTATTATATAACTATTATATAATATAACAACAACAATAACTCTCACTACTATACTACTATATATATATATAATAAATATACACACTCACAAACATATTTTTTATTTATTTAAGGAGGAATACGAATACTTTAAGAAAGAGGCCTTGATTTTTCAACGTATTAAGGCATGGTATCCTCTTTCAGATGACACCGAGGAAGGTGTTGACTTTAAGGTATACCCAATGCGCTCAAGACTCCGACACAGTCTTACAACTTCTAATGTTGGATTAGTAATAATTTTTTTTTAACTCATCGGAACAAAATAAATAAGGTAATTTTTTTTTTTTCCGATTTTTACGTTATTGACTTACTAAGTTTTACATTTTCATATTTACCACGAATTCGCACATTTGCAAAACCATTGTGAATTTCAAAGTTTATAGTGAAGGGAAATTAGTCATTAATAATCGTAAAACGAATAAATCCCTGTCAATTCTTTGTAAGTGAATTAAGAACAAACTGTAGTATGTAGTGCCACTTATACCATATAATATAATTTCATAAATATAAAATACAATAAGCAGGGTATTTTCCATTCTCTTCCAAAAAATTATTTATTCTGCTCTGCATCATAATTACAGAACTATAATGATCCGTGAACGTAATTACGATGAATAATACA
>JABUQX010072582.1:0-22108 GCA_015478945.1 Trachelipus rathkii
GGACAAATCATCTATTGTTTTAACGGAATTTTCGCTTCGATCATTACCAGGGAAAACTTGTTTAATGCAGTTGCAGATTCTGTCAAGAACATATTTTAAAAGGTTCGCTACGCAATCAGGTTTAGAGGTAAAAAATTGCAAACTGGTCCTTGGAATAATATCAACTAAATCGATCGTTTTAGATTTAACGAAACGATCTATTTTTTCCCTAATTAACAAGGGCGAGGTATTTGCGTGCTTAAATTTTTTTCTGCGGTTTAAAAATTCAACCAATCTTTCTTGAAAACTATTTTCATCCTCGGCGACTAATCGATCTAATTGAGAGTAGAACTTCATTTTTTTGGACATATGATCAACATAAAATGAACTAGAGCAATTCATTGTTTCATTTACTTTTTTGACACTTTCATATTCCGAACTATTTATAAAAACTTTATCGAATTCGAAAAAATCTAAACCTATTCCAATCGAATTCGCCAGTTTACACACCTCCATTGAAGTGTCGATTAGAATATTTTGCATGGTTTCTACTACAAAATCAATGAAAGACAGAAAGAATTCCATTTCGCTTCCTCTTTCATCACCATCGTTATTATTAACAATATTATCGCCTCGAGCATCGGGACTCATTCTTTCGAACTCCGCTTCCTTATTTGATTCACTTTGACTAATATATTCGGAATGAGAAGAATAAAAGCTATTCCAAACGCGTTTTTTGGCTCTCAACGATCTCCTCTCCCTGTTCGAGCTATCGCCACTAGTTTTCAATGCGATAGTTTTTTTCTTTCTTTGACATTCATCCCAGAATTTTTCGGAAACGATTCGCGCGATCCTGAAACACCCAATTGACATTAACAAAAGATTTTGTTTTTTTGAAAATGCCTTTTTTAAAATTTTAGCCTTATCGAGAGCATCTTCTGGAAATCCATTTCCTTCCTCGTTATCAAACCCAGTAAATGGTTTTACAAATAACACACATTCTCCGTGAGCATCAAACCATTTCTTATTGATTCCCTTTTCGAGACTTTTAAAGTCATTTTCTTCTTTCAGGAGCATTGAAACGCATTCGTACGATTCATCCGTACCGTGTTTAAGCAAATTGACTATTGTCGGACCAAACTCATAAATTTCGCTAGCCTTTTCTTCAAATTTTTTAGCGTAAAAGTTTTTTAAATAAGAACCCATTGAAAAGGTAGATTTGAAATCATTATAATTAGTTTCAAGCGCGTCTTCTTGAAGTTTACCTCTGGATGTTGAATCTTGGATTTTTTTATTATTTTTTAATAGAATTTTGTTATTTTCGATTTCACTGGTGCAGCTAGACTTAATATTCGACCCCGAGAAACATTTATTATCGCATTTATCGTCGAAGACGGTCGGTTCTGATTCAAAAAACGACATAAAAACGTTGCCAGGTTCTCCCTTTTTAAAAGAGCCAATAGCGTCTTTATCAGCAATTTCATGGGCAGCGTGATCGTTTTCTTTATTAGATTGAAAAGCGACATTCTCATAACCTTCGTAATTATTAACATATTCGGCGAGGTGTCTTTCATCAGCCTCTAAGGGAGGATCAGGAAAACGGGTAACATTTAATATCGGAGAAAGGCGTGTGGATTTTTGAATATGATTTTTTGATCTAGGAAAATTATTGTAACGAAGGGATGAGGTATCGGAATCGCTTTTAGTGTCTGTTTTCTGGCCAATATCTCCCTCGGTTACATATTCAAATATATGGTTATTAGGCATTTTATTTATAGGTGAAACACGTTCTTCATTTTCTCGGTTGTTGCGATACCTCGCAAAGTTGGCGGAGAAATATTTGAAATATTTACTTCTGAGGGAGAAGGGGAATTCGATGAACTTTTATTCTCTTCCCCATTTTTTCGGTTCCATTTCAATCCTGACTTTTCCTTTTCGCTCTCTTTTTCTGGTCGTTCTACTTGACCTTCTATTCGCTCACCCTTATTATTGGATTGGAGAGTAACGGGAAAAGAAACGATATCATCGGCGCCAACGTTAAAACTTTCACTTTGCGCGGTGGGGTTGGAAACTAAAAACGTTGACAAGTCGATATCGTTACTATCATCGGCATATTCTCTATTTTTAAGCCCATGAATACTATCGTTCATCGCTAAGATACGATTCTCTTCGTCGTGTACATATATTATTTATTAATAAGACTTTTTAATCTTATGATTTTTTTTAGATTTGCCTCTGCATATCCCTCTTCAACCAATGCAAGTACGCTGAGTAGTATACTAGTCGCAGGATTGAGTGCTCGTCGCGGTCGTGGAGCGTTTGCCCAAGGCGATCAGTTTGGGTCCTCGGTAGTCACGTCAGTTGATGACGTGGTACGCGATCGGGCTAGTGTAGCCCGTTCTGCTATGATGCGGTACTCTTTTCAGACATCAGACCGAAAGGGGAGGAAGTAGTCGGTCGGTGTACCAGACAACGGGGAGGAGAGGAAAAAAAGAGAGATATGCGAGCAAATTAAAAAATCCAATCGAGAGTAAAAAAGTTCTATTAATAAATAATAGGGATTAATATAACGACGAAGAAATACGGTATACCTTACGATTGACGATTAGTATTCCAATTGGCTTAAAAAAATAAGAAAAAAAAAAAAAAAATTAGAGAAATATGCCGATGATTAGTTAACGATAATCGACTTGTTTCAACCAGTTTTTTTTTGTCGAAGAGAATCGTATCTTAGCGATGAACGATAGTATTCATGGACTTAAAAATAGAGAATATGCCGATGATAGTAACGATATCGACTTGTCAACGTTTTTAGTTTCCAACCCCACCGCGCAAAGTGAAAGTTTTAACGTTGGCGCCGATGATATCGTTTCTTTTCCCGTTACTCTCCAATCCAATAATAAGGGTGAGCGAATAGAAGGTCAAGTAGAACGACCAGAAAAAGAGAGCGAAAAGGAAAAGTCAGGATTGAAATGGAACCGAAAAAATGGGGAAGTGAACGAAAGTTCATTGAAACCACTTTCCCCCTCAGAAGTAAATATTTCAAATATTTCTCCGCCAACTTTGCAAAGTATCGCAACAACCGAAGAAAATGAAGAACGTGTTTCACCTATAAATAAAATGCCTAATAACCATATATTTGAATATGTAACCGAGGGAGATATTGGCCAGAAAACAGACACTAAAAGCGATTCCGATACCTCATCCCTTCGTTACAATAATTTTCCTAGATCAAAAAATCATATTCAAAAATCCACACGCCTTTCTCCGATATTAAATGTTACCCGTTTTCCTGATCCTCCCTTAGAGGCTGATGAAAGACACCTCGCCGAATATGTTAATAATTACGAAGGTTATGAGAATGTCGCTTTTCAATCTAATAAAGAAAACGATCACGCTGCCCATGAAATTGCTGATAAAGACGCTATTGGCTCTTTTAAAAAGGGAGAACCTGGCAACGTTTTTATGTCGTTTTTTGAATCAGAACCGACCGTCTTCGACGATAAATGCGATAATAAATGTTTCTCGGGGTCGAATATTAAGTCTAGCTGCACCAGTGAAATCGAAAATAACGAAATTCTATTAAAAAATAATAAAAAAATCCAAGATTCAACATCCAGAGGTAAACTTCAAGAAGACGCGCTTGAAACTAATTATAATGATTTCAAATCTACCTTTTCAATGGGTTCTTATTTAAAAAACTTTTACGCTAAAAAATTTGAAGAAAAGGCTAGCGAAATTTATGAGTTTGGTCCGACAATAGTCAATTTGCTTAAACACGGTACGGATGAATCGTACGAATGCGTTTCAATGCTCCTGAAAGAAGAAAATGACTTTAAAAGTCTCGAAAAGGGAATCAATAAGAAATGGTTTGATGCTCACGGAGAATGTGTGTTATTTGTAAAACCATTTACTGGGTTTGATAACGAGGAAGGAAATGGATTTCCAGAAGATGCTCTCGATAAGGCTAAAATTTTAAAAAAGGCATTTTCAAAAAAACAAAATCTTTTGTTAATGTCAATTGGGTGTTTCAGGATCGCGCGAATCGTTTCCGAAAAATTCTGGGATGAATGTCAAAGAAAGAAAAAAACTATCGCATTGAAAACTAGTGGCGATAGCTCGAACAGGGAGAGGAGATCGTTGAGAGCCAAAAAACGCGTTTGGAATAGCTTTTATTCTTCTCATTCCGAATATATTAGTCAAAGTGAATCAAATAAGGAAGCGGAGTTCGAAAGAATGAGTCCCGATGCTCGAGGCGATAATATTGTTAATAATAACGATGGTGATGAAAGAGGAAGCGAAATGGAATTCTTTCTGTCTTTCATTGATTTTGTAGTAGAAACCATGCAAAATATTCTAATCGACACTTCAATGGAGGTGTGTAAACTGGCGAATTCGATTGGAATAGGTTTAGATTTTTTCGAATTCGATAAAGTTTTTATAAATAGTTCGGAATATGAAAGTGTCAAAAAAGTAAATGAAACAATGAATTGCTCTAGTTCATTTTATGTTGATCATATGTCCAAAAAAATGAAGTTCTACTCTCAATTAGATCGATTAGTCGCCGAGGATGAAAATAGTTTTCAAGAAAGATTGGTTGAATTTTTAAACCGCAGAAAAAAATTTAAGCACGCAAATACCTCGCCCTTGTTAATTAGGGAAAAAATAGATCGTTTCGTTAAATCTAAAACGATCGATTTAGTTGATATTATTCCAAGGACCAGTTTGCAATTTTTTACCTCTAAACCTGATTGCGTAGCGAACCTTTTAAAATATGTTCTTGACAGAATCTGCAACTGCATTAAACAAGTTTTCCCTGGTAATGATCGAAGCGAAAATTCCGTTAAAACAATAGATGATTTGTCCGACATCGATGTTTGATGAAAATAAAAGTTTATTTGTTTTTTTATTTTTTATTAAATGATATGATAAAATAAAGGTATAAAAATATATACAATTGTTTCAATTTCCTAATAATACATAATACATATATTACTCTAAAATTTAAATTTATGGTTATCTTAAAACTAAAAATAATTATAGATATAGATAAATAATACAATAGATAATAATAAAATAGAAGAAAAATAATAGATTATATATTCCTAATCGCTGCTCGAAGTAAAAAAACGAGTTCTCTCGACGACATCGTTGGGATTTATCTCCTTGCGGTTGAAATTAAAGTGAATTGCCTTCCCCATAAAAAATTTTCTAAAAGTTTCACGATCTACGCATTTGTAGGAGGAAAGTTCGTCTTCAAATATTGACGTTGTCGAATATTTTTTCAAAACATACATTTGAGGCAAATCTTTATAATTTTCGTCGACCTCGTGAATAATTTCTTGGAATTCTTTTTTTTTCTTATTTTTATCTTCCTCATCAACGAAGGGGGATGAAAGTAGCGTTTCGCTGCACGATCGTAATACAAAATTTAATGACGTAATTCTTAGAGAATCCATCGCATATCTCATGGTCATCAAATTTGATAAACTATTTTCCAGAATTTTATTACGATCACTGTTGCTCACATTTACCTCCGGTTTCACATTCATGTAATGTAATTGTACATTTACTTGGTCTATATGTCGGTTTACATGTCGGTTTACATGTCGGTCTTTATTTAGGTCTACATGTCGGTCTACATGCCTGTCTACATGTCAGTCTACATGTCGGACTACATATCGGTCTACATATCGGTCTACATTTTGTTCTATATTTCGGTCTACATGTCGGTCTACATGTCGATCTACATGTCGGTTTATATGTCAGTCTACATGTCTGTCTACTTTACGATCTACATGTCGGTCTATACGTATGTCTACATGATGGTCTACATGTCGGTTTATATGTCGGCTTATATGTCGGTCTACATGTCGGTCTATTTTACGGTCTACATGTCGGTCTACATTTCGGTCTACATGCCTGTCTACATGTCAGTCTACATGTCGGTCTACATGTCGGTCTACATGTCGTCTACATGTCGGTTTATATGTCGGTCTACATGCCTCTCTACTTTAGGGTTCACATGTCGGTCTACATGTCGATCTACATGTCGGTTTATATGTCGGTCTGCATGCATCTCTACTTTAGGGTCTACATGTCGGTCTACATGTCGGTCCACATGTTAGTTTATATGTCGGTCTACATGCCTCTCTACTTTAGGGTCTACATGTCGGTCTACATGTATGTCTACTTTTCGGTCTACATGTATTTCTACTTTACGGTCTACATGTCGGTCTACATGTCGGTCTACATATCGGTCTACATGTCGGTCTGCATGACGGTCTACATGACGGTCTATCTATATGTCGGTCTACATGATGGTCTACATGTCGGTTTACATGTCGGTTTACCTATGGGTCTACCTATTGGTCTACATATCGGGTACCTACCGGTCTACCTATATCGGTCTACATATCGGTCTACATAAATAGGACGGGAGTGTCAAAAATATGGTGCTCCACATCATTACACAAATGGACACAAACCGGGAACGGAAAATTGACAGGGTTTATTAAGTATTTGCGATGATTAAGCTTATTGTCATATTCTCATAATGGTGTGTCGCCGACTTTATCCGGCGATCTCGGCGAGTCGAACTTCACCTATAATTTGCCAAAGAAAACATGAATATTGAATTATGTATTTGTTAATCACAGAGTATTCCGAGGTTGCGGGTAGAGGCGGTATCTTCTTCTCATTGGCGTGAGAGGTGCTGATTCCACTAATTCAGCCGAAGGATGGTCGATTCACTAATTTAGTCCGATGACAGCATAATAATGGTAGGAATGAGAGATGGAATATCTGAGGTTTGCGGATTTGGGTAAATTATCTCATCTCATTCGTTGAGTCGATTCACTAATTCAGCCGAGGATGGTCGATTCACTTATCTTAGGTCGATGAAAGAAAATGTAAATGAGAATGAGAATACAAGTTATCGATTTCGGAGTAAATTACTCATTCTCATGTCGGTTTGAGGTCGATTCACTATTCAGCCGAGGATGGTCGATTCACTAATTTAGCCAAAGAAACAAAATTGAAATGAGAATGAGATACAATATTCGATTTCGGGTAATTATCTCATTCTCATTCGTTCGAGGTCGATTCACTAATTCAGCCGAGGATGGTCGATTCACTAATTTAGAAAAAGAAACAAAATTGAATGAGAATGAGATACAAGTTTCGATTAAATTATCTCATTCTCATTCGGTCGAGGTCGATTCACTAATTCAGCCGAGGATGGTCGATTAACTAATTTAGTCGATGAAAGAAAATTAAATGAGAATGAGATACAAGTTTCGATTTCGGTTAAATTATCTCATTCTCATTCGGTTGAGGTCGATCACCATTCAGCCGAGGATGGTCGAATCAACTAATTTAGCCACAAGAAACAGAAATTGAATGAGAAATGAGAACAATATTCGATGTCGGTAATTATCTCATTCTCAATTCGTTCCGAGGGTGATTCACGTAATTCTTAGCAACGAGATTGGTCGATTCCTCTATTTCTCATATAAGATAACAATTGAATGAGAATTAGATATCTATAGTTTCGGTTTCGGCGTAATAGTTATCTCTATTCTCTTTCGGTATTTCTGATTGATGGTATTTCACTATAATTTTCGGGTGCCGAGATGGTCAGAGTCTCGTCTATTTTAATTTATTTGACAAAGTAAATCAAATGATATGAGAATGTCAGTTACAGAGTTTCGATTTATCATGGTATTTTATTTTTCATTCCTCATATCGGAGTTGTTCTTGTCGTTCGAGGGGTAGGGGTGCAGTTTTCACTGGGTAATTCAGCCGAGGACTCTTTATATGGTCCGATATCACTAATTTAGCCAAAGAGAAACATATAATTATGAATCGAGAATGAGATATAAGTTTCGATATCCGGGTTATCAATTATCTCAATTTCTCATAATCGGTATATTATTCGAGGTAGATTTTCACTTAATTCAGGCCGAGAATTGGTCAATTCCCTTAATTTATGTGCCAATAGAAACAAAATTAGAAATTGAGAATTGAGATACGTTTCGAATTTTCTGGAGTAATATTATTACTCATTCTCTATTATTCGTTCGAGGAAGTACTCCACTAAATTCAGTCGAGGTATGTTCTGATTTCTAACTAAATTTTAGCCAAAGAAACAAAAATTGTGTTATGAAATTGTATGATTACATTTAGTTTTCTGAATTTCGGGTATATTTATCTTTCATTCTCAATTATCGGGGTCCTGGGTCGATTCACTTAATTCAGCGAGAAGTCGATTCACTAAATTTTTATCCAAAGAACAATAATTGATATAGATGAATTGATAGATTCATACTCATATATTGATTTTCGGTGATATAATTATCTCATTCTTCATTCGTTTGTTTTGTCCGAGGTTTCGAGGTTTCTAGCTTAAATTCTCTTTAGAGTTTTCCGAGGCTGGTTCGGAACTTCACGAATTTAGGTCGGAGTGAATGAAGAGGATCTTTAATATGAGAATGAAGATACTAGGTTGTTTCGATTGCGGTAAAGCTTGCTGGTCTATCTTCCATCTGCCCGTTGTAAGGTCGATCACATAATTCATGTGCCGGAGATGGGTCCGGAGAGGTGTTCACTAATTTAGTTCGTATGAAGGATGAAGATTCAATTGATGTTAGGGTGAGATACAGAGTGGTGTTCTAAGGTTATTCGGGTTAAGCTATCTCATTCCATTCGTTAAGGTCGAATTTCACGTACAGGTCCGCAAGGTATCGGTCGCATTCCTAATTTAAGCAAAGCAGAACAAGAGGATTGAATTTAGAATTATAGTAGGAGAAGGTATTTCGAGTTTCGGTAAATTTGATCCTTCATTGCGTGCTATGGTTTTCGGATTCGTAGTGTCGATTCAACTAATTTCAGAGCGAGGATGGTCGATTTCACTATATGTAAGGGTGGTTCTGATGATTATCGAGTATTGAATGTTGTAATGGGAGATACAAGGGTTTGTCGATTCTATCCGGGTGTCAGAAGTATGCTCGATCTCGGTCATGTTTGCGTTCGTTTTGGATCGATTCACTTAAGTTCAGCTTTTATTCCGAAGTGCATGTTTGGCTGCTCGATCAACTAATATTATGCTAAAAGAAAATAATTTGAATGAGAATCGGAAAGATACAGTGGGATTTTGTTTGATTGTCAGCGTGTAAATTTTATTGATTCCTGTGGTCTGCACTTCTCATTCGGTCGAGGTCGATTTCACAATCTTCAGCCGAGATGTTGTTGGTTTCGATTCACTAATGTTAGGCCAAAGAGAACAAAATTGAGTTGAGATTTTAAGTTATAAGAAGTGTCGTTCCGGGATTTTTTCTGGTTAATATTATTCTATTTCTGTCATTCTCGGTAGTCTGAGGTAGATTCATCATATAATTCAGGTTTTCTCGAGATTGAGTCGATTCAGCTAATTTTATGACAAAGACTAACGAAAATTGAATGTAGCATATGTATGATAGCAGATGATTTATCGTATTTCATGGTTAAATTTAATCGTTATTTTCATTCTCATTCGGTTGTTTACCGAGGTCTTACCGAGTTTCACTATAATTCTATTCCGAGGATGGTTGTGTATTCCACTTGGAATTGTATGTGCAATAAGTATTAGACAAATTAATTGTTTGAGAATGCGATATCGAGTTCGAATTGTTCTCGGGGTAAGATTTATCTCATGTCTATCATATTGGGTCGTAGTCGATGGTACACGTGTTCAGATTTCTCCATTATGGTAGACTGGTCCGGTTATCATGCGGGTAATTTTAGGGGTTGATGGGGCTAATACTAAGATTAAGAGAATTGAGATGACGCAGAGTTGTCTTTCGATTGAGGGGGAATAGGGCTACCGGTGATCATTTGCTCATTCATTGTGCGGTGTATTTCGAGGTTGAGGTTTGACTAGATGTGCATGTTCCGTAGTTAGTGTGTCGAGTTTCCACTAATTTAGCCATAAAAAGAGGCATGGAGGTTTAGTAGAGTTATGAGATTATTATGAACATGAGCCAATGGGGTGTTTGCCGAGGTTTCGGTGACTACTATCGCTCCAAAACACCCAATTTCCGTTCAACTACGTGTCGAATACGGGTTTACGTTTTCCTCTTTTTTTCCGCTGAATAGGCGGGTTTGGGTTTTACTTTTGGCATAGTTTGCGTTGTGGTTGTCGTGCGTATTGGTTTTGCGGTCGACTATACATAGAATATTGCTGTTCTAAGTATGTTTTTATTTTTCTTGCGTTTCTCGAGAGTCTGCTAAAATCTGATCCGAGGATAGATATGGGCGAGTGCCGCTTTCTTATTTTTTGGGGTTTGGTTTTTATATGTTTTGTTTTTGTTGTGGGAGTTGCCTGTTTTATTTTCTCTTTTTGCGTCATTAAGAGGTTGTTCAAAACGGATACGACGATTTTGAAAAGCTTGACTCTAATTTAGTCACAATTTTCGCCGTAAGATACCCTTTTTATTAACTATCGACAGTAGTAATAATCCGTATGTTGAGTTGTATATTATTTTGGGCACGTATTGATTGAATGTAATATATAAGCTCTTTTATTACTTACAGGTAAAACCCTACACAACTCTATTCCGTGGTCGTGTCGGTTCTTGTCTGTCTTTTTGTAGATGTTTGTAACGGGTATTGTTTCGCTGGTGAGGCCGTTCTGGTCGGAGTCTTATTCAATGAGTCGATAAATATGGTTAAGTGGGGTATCTCCACTGACCGTTCGTCCAGAGTGCGTGTTCTTGCACGTGAATGCACGTAGTCTCCGAGAAATGGTCGATGTGTTTTTTTCGCTCTTTAGTTCATCATCTCTGGATGGGGATCAGTCATTATGAAGGCGCTTAGTTGACCATAGTATGGGTGCGGTATAGGCCCGTTGTATTATGGACGAGTGGGTCTTGTTGCTCGGAGTTATATTTATACAAAAGTTACCCTGGTGGTGATGTGTACCTGAGAGTGCCGGCTCTTCTGACATGTGTAGGAGGTTTGGGTGTTGACGTTTTTCGAATCGTAAATCTTGCAAAGTATAAAATGATTTAATGGAAGAGTAAAGGTAACTTATATATTTGATATAAGTTATGGATGTTTGGCGTGCTTGTAAAGATTATTTCTATGTTATGATGATAAACAATAGTGATGGAATTGCTGAGACCTTTAGCATATTAGTTTCAATAGTGAGTATTATTTATAGCGCGTTTTTGTTCATATTGTTTTTATTCCAATTTCTCTCTGACTCGTGATTGGTCGAATTTGTCTGTAACCTTCCTCGTGGTTGAAAACTCTGAGTCGTGGTTACCTGTCGCCGCGATTTCTAGGTTTTTGTACGTTCAGTCCTCGTTCCATCTTCGAAATCTTCTCGTCGTTCGTTTTTCATTAATGCAGCATTATCGGCATATCTTAAAATTCTCGTCAGTTCCGCAGTTTGTTTACTACATTTTTGCAAAATATTCCGTCTTTCTCTTATCGTTTTTTTTTTATCGCTCATGCGTCAACAGTATAGGGAACGAGATAATATTTATCTTGATTCAGCAGATACGATTTTCATAAATAATTTTAAGTGATGTTATTTCATTTAAGTCTTGCGTTGATCTGAATAATTTTCCGTGAAAAATATCTCTTCGTTAGTTTCTAGTTTTCAAAAAATCAGTTTATAACTGAAATAGCAGATTATTCTCTACGTGATTGTAATGACCCTTTTATATATAGTCGTGGCGTGTTTCGAAATAGCTTGATGAGTAAGTTTGGCTGTGTAGGTCTATAACTGAGATTCTGCGGGAATAATACTCTATGAAGTAACTGTTTTCACTTAAATTTTTTTTTTCTAGCTGTGCATTTTTTATGTCTTCATTGCTGGTAATTAAATCCGCCATGAAGTGTAATCTTTGGATAATTGGATTTAAAGTTTTGTGTTACAACTTTTTTCATTATTTTTGGCATTGTGAGGCTTCGAGAAAACACAATCTGTTTTAAATGGATCGAAACGCGATATTATGTGTTATTGGTGTACATTTAAACGGTCGCTGGGCCATGAGAAGCCAAATCTTCTGATAAGATATGTTGATTTGACTGTCTGATGATACACCGCAATCTGCCTCAATTTTATGTTAGTTAAATGATACCAATGAATTGAGCTGAAGCACTCTGGTTTGGTTCAAAATAATTCCTATTTGTCGAGATATGTTTACCATCTGCATGATCGAAAACTCACTTTGGGTCTCTTGACATATTTTTTCAACGTATTTGGCTTATTTTTTCAGAAGTGAAGGTGAGATCTACGTATGTATGGTTTGAGTAGACAGATTGTTCTTTAGTGTTGATAGTAGAAACGAGGAAGGCAAGGATATTTCTCATGGGCGTTGTTTTCTGGTGGCTCAGAAGCGGTATGAAATACAGTCGGCAGTTTGTTACCCAGCGTTGGCCCACGAGTTGTTCTCCTTTCATTAGATTCGTTTTAGGTCTGTTTTTGAAGAAAATCGTTGCCAATATTCACTTCAGTTTTGGACAATCTCCGTTCGCAGATCTACAAATTGGTGCGCTTGTTACCTCTCAATGTGGGAAAGCGATTTATTTGTCGTATTTGCTGAAATTCCTTTCATATTATATGACCCTTCGTCGAATTGTGGCAACCCCGGATAAAGTAGTTCAGGGTGGGGCAAGCTAATCTGAGGTTTTGGCTGCAATCGTTTCTGGTGGATCCAAATACTATTCTCTCTAATTAGACTTCTATCATAATTTAGCCGTCTCAATTATTCGCTACTTTACTGAATTAATGCGGTAAGACAAACGCCCCATAAGAAGTTATATTTTTATTCTAAGTGCATCCGGCCGTCGTTATTGGTAGTGCGATTTGCGTTGATACGAATTCATGACTTTCTTTCATTCCTTCCTTTTATTATACCGGCGTAACTTCCGTAATTTGACAAGCTCGATTTTTCGTCTTTTTCCTAATTGATCGATTGACTGTTTTATAAAGGCTTTCGAGTGTAATTGAGGTTAGCATGAAAATACGGTGATAGTTCGGGGTTACGATAATATTGTCCTTAATAAGCTACAACTATTTCATATCAGGCCATTTAGTGAAGTAATGATCTTTTTTGCTCTTATTATAATTATTTGTAATTCATTATCTCTAAATAGCCCAAGAACATTTCAAAAAGTAAATCTGTTGACGCTTTGCCTGTGCTTTCTAAATAACGATCGATTGTAAATAATTAATTAGTAACTTTTGCGGATTCCTTACTGATCAGCGTGTGTTAGATTCGTGAATAATATTGAAGGACATTATGAGATATTGGTTATAGGTCAATAGTTCGTTCGGTGTGTCAGAAGATAACAATGCTCTGTGGGGTTTTTGCTTCCATTCAATTACGGTCTGCGTTAGAAGATTATTGCAGATTATTCTGTGATGTGGCTGGGTTGGGGGCAGTTATATAGTCAGTAAAAAATGAATAGCATAGAAATTGTTAGATATAAATTCGATTTGATCTGGTTAGCTTTTGGGGCAGGTACACTCTGTTCCGCCAGGCGTTGGATACGATGTTATTGCTATATTCATGATTTTCCATTTAGTAATATTTTTTTTTCACATTATTGTCGAATAAGCAGCGGAGTGCGCTCATCCTCTTCCGGATACATAAGAGCGTCATACAGCCGAATTGTTTTTGATAGTTGGCGGAGATCTAGAATGATCTAAGCGATACATTCAGCATCTGTAGTTAAGCGTTGTATTTGGATAGCGAAGTAGTTTCCTTTCAGTGAAACGGCTGAAGGATTTTAGTCTTTTCCTTTTGTATTGATTTCGTTTATTCAAAATTTGCTTAATTAATGAACTCTTCTTTCAGTTACTAGGAGTCTTCAGAATCTCCGTCTCCACATTTTTGGTTCGATTTGATTGCGAGTGTTGTAGTCCTTGAGCGTTAACTTCCAATCTGTATATATTGTTTATTTTTAGATAAACATCTTCACTATTTTTTGTCAATCAAATTTACTGTTTTATCGAAGCGACATTTGACATGTTTTTTCGTATATGCGCCCCTAGTTGTGTTTGGCTTGTTTTATCGTTCTTCCATTATAGAATGTTTCTAATATGGCGTCATCGCCTAATTTTAAAATTTAGGAATTTCATTCCTTCAATAACAAAATATCTCGATGCGAACTCTCGTTAAAAATATCGGTAGGTCTTCTCCATGATGGTTCTTTTGTTTATGGATTCGATATACATTGGGTTCTTTTTCCTAAACGATTGGTAGCGTCTTTGCGATTAAGCGTGCTAAAATTAATTTTTTTCAAGTAAAAGTATTTTTTACCTTTTCAGTTTCACCACGTTATTGGAACTATCTTTATACTGTACCTTTTGATAATTATCTTGCAATGTTTTCATCTGTGGTGGTGGGTTTCTGAATGAGTTTGTAGGTTTGCCGGGAGTAATTCCTGAATCGAACGGAGGTATGAGAGGAGATGTCGGCGGCTTCTAGAGACAATACGTAATCCTTTAAATAGCCGGTTTCGCATACGAAGTTAGAGAGCTATATAGAAAATATTAAGTTTAATCTTTTATGTTGAAAAGGATATTGTGTTCTAATGTAATTTTAGCACGCATTATTTATTTTATAACTATGGAGATATTACGTACGGATCAACACGAGAGTGTTGTTTTTTTATGATGGAGGTCGGGTGTTCTTGTATATGTTGCGATCTGCAGAAATTTTAGATAAATATAATAATAAAGAATTAAAGAATTATATGATTTTCAAGATTAAAATACATAATCCTTGTTTTCAAAGTCAGTTGCTTGGCTTAGTTATCCTTTTACAAGTAGTAGGTCGCGTAGCGAATAGTTAGAATATCTCTAGAGTGGTCATGGTTGGTTTTTTGGTTGGGCGATATGATTCTTTCTCTTACTTTTATTATTCAGCTTTCATCCTGAATATTTTCGCTGATCTCCGAAAGTTTACTGCGCGTTCAACCTGGTGAAACGAATTTTAGAGAAGCATATCTCTTGCGTAGCATTTTCTCGATCGCGGGGTATGTTCACGATTATGTATCTTTTATATATAGTTCGCTTCAATCATACGTGTGATTAGCGATACGTTTTTACGGGTTTGGGCGTTTGCCAATATATTAATCACTTGTCCCTTCTAATTTGCATCTATTCTGCTTCCTCACGAAATTAAGTCTGATTGTGCTTTTCCTCCAACAGTGGCGGCAAATCTCTGCAGTTTCCTCGCAATGGCGAGTATATGCACGCGGGTTCGCTCTTGTAAAAACTAAAAAATTCATCTTTTCAAATCTAGAACTATATCTAAATCTGAATTCCGTGATTCTTTAGTTACTAGAAGGGTATTGTTGGAATGCGTTGACCTTGTTTTCTGCGAATGCAGTGTCTTCTACCAAAGCTATATATAATTTATCGTCTATTATTCTAATTTACACTAACTGCTAATTCAGCAAGTATATATCATTCAAGAATATATATCTCAAAGCGAACGAGTGAATCAGGTTCCCGCGATATAGTAATTACGAATTGTAAAGACCTTCAATTTTGTGGTCCTTTTTTGTGATATAGGGTAACTGCAGCTGACTTTTTTGTCTCTATATGCGCTGCCCTATAAGGGAAGTGTTCCTAAAAACCCGCCGTGTTTTCCGGAAAAGTTACATGAAACCACTCGCAAGTATCTTTATAACATCACATTAGATCTAGTATGTATTCAGGTCATTATATTTTCAATTTGATAACATAATATTCGAACAGAAACCGTTCTTCTCGATCCAGCGCTACGAGTCCTCCAATTACTAATGCCGTTTGTTACGAAGCAATCGAATTATCAAGACCCAGTGGCAGATATCGTGTACCTGTGTTCGTTCGTGTCGATTAAAAGTAAGTAAAAAAATAAATACTGAGATATTATTCGACCTGATGATTGTTTTATATTAACACATTGATCAATACGAAACGCGAAAATAGCAAGAATAGTCTTCCCGTAGTAGGAAAAGATGCAGATATCAAAAATAATATCGAAAAGACCACTGAAAGTACCAGGTTATCTTCGATCGATAGTTATACACCATCGACCACCCAAGGCGCTATTTCCAACGCCGAGACCCCTTTTTTGAACGAATGGGGTACCAAAGCAAGTATTAAAGAGGTGGAGTCCTCCAATATTCAGCTTCTAGTTATTGAGAAAAAACGCAAAATCAGCACAAAATCATCTTTATTAAACGAAGGAGATAAATTCACGACTAAATTTAAAAACGTGGCCCTATCAATCACTAATATTTCAAACTCAACAGCGAATGTTGAAACACTCGATAGAAGTAGTGACAACAATAATAATAATAAAAGAAACTCCACTGCCGATTCATTCTCAACAAAGATCGAGAAAAATGCAAACGGCGAAGGAAAAAAAGACTATAAAAATAATCAGTCATCAACATCCGATCACTTAAAACCGTCGATTATCGACGAGAATAATTACGATAAAAGGGCGGTGAACTACTACAGTGATGAACAAATTACATTAACTATTGTTTTTATATTTTTCATTTTTTTAGGTTTAAATATAATTTTGCTCGGGAGATGTTGTAGGACATAAATAAATATAATGAAATCTAAAAAATTAAATAAAGTCAATTTTATCAAAAGTATTTTTTTTTTTGGTTATTCATTCATTTCTTTCTTTACACCACTACCCTCGCGCGCTCTGACATTAACTTAAGACATCCATCTACTAACATCAATTTATCAACCCCCACCGCTCCAAAGAGAAGCTATGAAACCATTATTAGATTTCGATATTAAATTTGGTGAAAATTCTGGCGCTCTTGGCGTCACAAGACCCATGGGTGGGCGAAGAGGAAGACTTTGTCGACTCGGGCGTTTAAAATCGTTATTTTTAATATTCGTTTACCCTGTCATTGTTTTCCTATGAGAAGAAAGTTATCAAACCGCTGGCGGGCTTTAGAAATAGTTCACTGTAGCTAAGGGTCCCGAAATTTGGTCGTTCCATTCGGTGTGACTTAGCCATCGGAAGTTGTCGCTACGGCCATGCGAGGAAGATCTCGTGGAGAGGTAATTTTCGAACTGTTGCTGAAGGACGAGAGAGGTATCTGTCCATGTGCTCGATATCGTGACGAGAAACTACAGTGCTAACATTTAACGCTACAGCATCATCGATATGTCAGAAGCTTGTAAGCCGGCGAAAATCGAATGGTATTCCGGAAGAGAAATGCGAGGTAGCCGTACGTGTCGTGCGGTTTGAGATAAGGACAAAGCATCTTCCGGTAAACCGATGATGATCAAAGTTTGTTAGCTGAGTTTCCGATCTGTTCGCGGAAAACAACGGTGCGGGATGGGTTTGCTTGTGTAATTGTGGTGACCAGGAGCGGCGGCTTGCGTCGAATTGAAGACCTAGGCACCTGCAGGAAGAAATATTCGATGCAGAGTGAGGAGTTGGCGGTTAAAGCGATCAGTGACGTAGAACGCCGTCCTGGCGGTCGTGGTAGAGTGCGCTAGTTTTTCGGGCTCGGTGCAGCAGCCGTCAGAGAAACATAACGTGTCCGAGCTTTTCGGTGGGTGTCGCGCTAGGCACGGTCACCTCTGGGACTGCGGTGCGGGACAGTTCCAGTTGTATTTTCAGAGGCCTGAATGGAGGCGGCCGCCATGATACAGTTCAGAGAGGAATCCTCAGCCGTCGCGCTAATATTAACCGATTCGAAGAGTTACCCATCGAGCTCAATTGTCCAGAATTTTCGTTCACTCTTTTCCGAATAGTCGGGAATCTATGTCTTTTTTTTTTCGTTGAAACGGCTATTCGGATATACATGGAACTGTTGGCAAAATAGTTTTCCTCTCTTTTGCGTGGCCAAATTAGATGTTTTGTGTGTGAAGATCGCGGCATCGAGTGCAAAGCGGCGTGCGCCGACCGCTGCTCCACAGGTGGTTGGAGGGTTGTTAAGCCATCGGGTACCGACGTTTTGAAGGGTGAGTAGACTCCAAATGTTTTCAAGTAATGCGTCGCGCCTGGGTAAAATACACTTTCTACTGTCAACGAGATATAATCCAGACCGTTCAGGCGAGTCGTAAAATCTTCGGGGGGCGCTAACGACGGCTACGTGTGCGTTATCGGATGGCGGCGTGCGAATGATGAGGCGGATATACCGCTATTTTCGCAACTGCCGTCGAAACTCTATCTGGCCGTCGGTGTGGTTGTTGTGTCTGTATATGAGTGACATTGGCTCGGATAACTTTCGACTGGAGTCCTTCTCAAAGGAGCGAGAAGGTCTCGACTGGGACTGTGGATTAAGAGATCGGCGGATGCTTATATTGCTGGGGGTTCCCGAGCCTCGTCCGAGCTGACTAGCAGTGAATGACAAGCCGAGACTGTCCGTGCCAAGGACAAATGATCTGTGATATTTATAGTGCTCTCATCCTCTCATGGGATGGCTCCGTCCGGCCATTGCCACGGAAGACCCGTTGTTTTATTGGAAAGCCTCGTTCGAGGTATAATTACACCAAAGCTTACGCGTGATCCTGCGAGTGGCGGTGCACCGGGCGGCTTTGTTGACGGTCGTATTCGTCGGACCGACAATGGAGATAAGTGTTGATGGTTTATTAAACGCGCCTCTTGAAGAGAAGGGAATGGGCGCGTCAGTCCAATCATTCGTCGAAGAAATATCGTTTATATCGAAACCCCCGTAATATCGATAACTAACTGTTGATAGCGAAACGGTCTGACGGTGGAGACCCAAAGTTGATCGTTATAACTGACACCGAAGTGAAATCAATACCTTTGCATAGATGTGACAAAGCCACCTCTTGCCGAGCGTGCGTAGCTTCGCAAAACCCTTATTGCGCGTGGTTTCCGGCCCGTGGCATTTGCGATTCAACGCGGAACGGTGAAAACCAAACTTTCTTTCAGAACGTGTCCTCGGGATATCACCGGATGTGCCACGACTATATCGGACCCACAACACCCGCCATCCTTCTGAGAAGTTTAACTACGAAAAACCCAATATCACCGTGGTATTCAAATCACGTCTCGACCACGAGTGAAGGGGTTGGCGGCAGCGCGTCTCTCGGATGTCCTTTATTAAATTTAGCGTTAAAAACGCTCGTTTTAGCCCTGGTAACCTCTTGGATTGGTTACGATTTCACTTCAATTCCTTGCTCACACAAGATCAAATGAACGTCTCACAATCGACTCGAAAATGGATTTAAAGTATTATTAAAATAATAAACAGTAATATATATTTTATTATTAAGAGATATGTTTATAATAGTATGTAAATAAATTTATAATGTTACAAATATTCTTTAATTATTTAATGAAAATCGAGTATTTTCTATCAAGTTCATGCCCCGTTCTTGATTGATTTTACTTTCTTCTTCAATGAAATATTTAATCACATCTTCGCGACAGGGGGTTTTGTAATACAGCAATTCCTTTTCAAAAATAACCATTTCTAAATGCGTTTTCAACAAAAATATTTGAGGTATATCTTTGTAATTTTCATATACCACGTCTACGATATTCTTAAATATGCTTTTATTAAATTTTCTGTCGGCATCACCGAGGAAAGGAGAAGATAATAACGTTTCACTCGAGGATCTTAATACAAAATTGAGTGAAGTTATTCTCAACGAATCGATAGAATAATTTGTGCACATTAGCTCGGACAATTTTTTTTTCTTAACTTTGTCAATTTTATCGAGTGGTGTTTTGCGTGCGGCCTCTTCGTAGTCATAAACTAACGGGTTTGTTACTGGATATTTCAAGTCCGGTTCTTTAGACTTAATAGCTACACATCCATGACTTTTAATTCTTTTACCAGGATTGTTTTCGCCACCGGGTATTTCGAACCCCCCGTCGGTGACGTAATCCTGAATAATTAAATTTTTAACGACATTTTCAAAAAAAGGCATTTCACTTTCTGTAAAACAAATTTCGTTTAGATCAAAATTGAAGTGCTTCTTTAAAAGGTAAATTGCCGATAGAGCCAGGTCGCCCAAATTATTAAACTGATAATAATTAGATTCTATTTTTTCTAATGTAAAGAGATTATTAAGGGGTGAATTGTTTAGCCATTTTATAAAATCATTATTTTCCACCTCCTTTTCTTCTTTGCCATCTTTATTTTCTCGAATCTCACTTTTCACAAATAATTCTCCACAGTCGTGAAAATGCGATTCAAAAAAAATTTCACAATCGGCATTTTTATCGTCCATTGAACTTGTAAAACTCTTTTGTTGAAATAATTATGTTTTATAAAATAGAGAATAATGGTTTCAATTTTGTAGTATTCATGAATAACCTCGTTTACGTTTTTCAAAAATATGTCTTTCAATAAAATGGTTTTTGGTGAAGGTGGTAATTTTTGAGTAAGTGGTCCAAATTTAAATTTAGCTTCTAGGTTTTTCACACATAAGATATTCAAGAATGGGTTTATTATCGTTTGTTGAATTCCCAAGAGATGTAGCACTATGGATGGAAGCCCCATGACGTGTGGAATGCTGATATCCGGATTAGTATTATTAGATAAAATACCCAAGATTAAATTGATGATATCGCTATAAGTTAGCTTTTTTATCCTTTGCCATGAAAAACCGTACACGAGACTTATATATAGTAGAATTGTGGTTAGGCACTGTTCGCGTATAGATTTTTCAGCAGATTTATTTTTTTCTTTATCAGTCTCCTCGGACGTCACTGGTTCCATTTCTGCACTGTTCATCGATCTGGATAACGTTTTCAAAACGCCGAGAATGGAGGAACAGGCAATGAGATGTGACGGTCGCGAATACTCGTTAAAATGCAAATTCATTTCGATGTTTAGGCTGAGTGGTCTTTTTTTCCTACGGTGGTTGAACTGATTCGTTTCTCTAGAAAACCACGCATCGTAAAGAAAGCGATGAATGTTCGTCATGCTCAAATGGTTTATTAAAAACGTTTTAATCATTTGTAATTCATCAATATAGGTAGTGGGCGTGACGTAAAATATTCGCATAAAAAAATACAATTTAGTGTCAAGTAGTTCGTTGGCGTCGCGGAAAAAAGTTTCTCATTATTATTTCGGTTTGAATCGTCATTTGCGATATATAGAAGAGCATTGTAATATACCAAAGATAACAGACGCGGAGAATATTTTGCTCTCATTGTCATTTCCCCATCCGAAAATTTATTTCTAAAGTTAAATATATTTTCGAAATTGTCATTGCAAAATTTCATATATTTCCCTTCGTGGTATTCTGCATTCACAAAGTGGTCACTGTTCTCTCCCTTCTTCTCCTTAATATTTTGGATGGTGTCTGAGCACAGCTGAATAATCTGATTATAGGTGATGGGAATATTAGCTTTTAGCAGAAAATATGATTCGTTTTCCTCAACAACTTCACATTTTTGAATTAAAAATTCTTCATTTTGAGGTAGTAGGGGGTTTATTCCGAATTTTGGTAATTTAACGACGTGTAAATAACCATGGTCGTAGATATCATTAGAAAATGTCTTAAAAATTTCTGTGTTCCCATATAATTCTTTTGAATCATGAATTTTTCTCTCTCTAGAATTCCTACTTTTGTCTCGTTTGTATTTATTGTTTAAATCCTGAAAATGAGACCTCGTTAAATTTAATATTGCAATTTTATGTTTTCGTAAGAAGTTCTCCCTAATACCATCTTCCCAAAAAAATAAAGGCAGGGCTTCTTGCATGTTATTCATCTTGTTTATACTTGAAATATCTTTTTTCAAAGATGTGTGACATAATCGAACGAGAGAGCTTAAAATTTTCCGTGAAATTATTTTCTTTCATGTCAACAACATATTGATAATTATTAACGGTGCTTCGAAGTAAGTCTAATGTTTTCAGCTTAGGATGTTCGTAGGGTTGATTCAAAGCCATGGTGAGTGAACAACTGCGAAAGAAAAATTTGAAATATCGGTCGGTGAGATAAATTAAAATTTAAATTTCATAAAAATATTTATTATTAATCTATAATTTTTTAATTTTTTCATTTTATATTTCATATGAAACAAATATATAATAATAGAGCAAAAACGTATTATTTTTTTTATGTCGATTTTAAAAAGTTTTTAAAATTGAATATTTAAGTATTGTTTTTGAAGGG
>JABUQX010072583.1:0-7500 GCA_015478945.1 Trachelipus rathkii
TTAATAAACTGCTCAAACTTGGCAGACATCAAATGTAACTTTGATACACTTGCTCTAACGAATCTAAATGGCCCAGTCTGCTGTGTGGAACAATACCGTAGAATACTTGCGTCTCATAGGAGGTAGTAGGAGGTGGGGATACAAAGTAACTATGATAATATATATATATATATATATAATATATACTTATATAATATATATATTATAATAATATATATATATATATATATATATAGATAATATTATAGTTATATAATTATATATATATATTATATATATATATATATTAGGATGTACCGGAACCAGAATTCTTGTTCCTGCCGGACTGGAAACTTTCGGACGTTGGAAGTCCGGCCGAACCTGGAACTTTTCGACTTCGCTAAGCCCTTACATATCAACTCAAAAACTTACTGATTAACAAAGTGGACGTCTCTCTAAAGTATCTGCATCTTGTCATACTCCATCTAGTGATGCAGGGTAACATCCTGATGCATCCGGCGAACACATCCGCACATTATAAGAGATGCCGCATCACCTTTGCCCTGCGATATTGTGTGGATATTTATTGTCGGATTGATAAAGAATCTGCCGCAAACTTCTAAATGAGACATGGACTGTCGACTCAACTGTGTATTAATAAACTCACTATCTCACAGCATGGAAGTCAATAATATTTGCAGTCATATGAGATGCAGAGAAATTGATTGCTCAAGAACCTCTATTTGTAACGCCAGTTATATTAAAGTTAAAACAATCTTAAGCCTAAAGTGGAAAATGACATATCACACTGCATTAAGCTATTGAAACTGTTTGAAGAGAAATTACCAAAAAATCTAAGCCTTCTAAAATGACTTGTCTCCGATGTATACCTATAAGTCTCAACGCCACGGAAGCATTTTTTGACCATTCACAAATGAAATGATGACTCGTTTAATGAATGAAAGATGTGAATAAACTATAAGCTATACGAAACGCTTTGGTTCTGTGTGAATAAGAACTTCATACTATTGCGAACTTACTTAGATCCCGTTATAAGGCAAGTTTTTTTTGTAACACAATATTAGAAAAGTTAAATCGTCACTTTGTTGTTGCGAGTAAAAACTTCAATTCCGAGCAGCCTCTTTCGCCAACCTCATTGTAAAGAAAAACGAAATTAAGAACCAACACCTTCTACAAGTAACAGTCAATAACAGATAACTGAGAATTTCTACAACAGCGTAGTGATGAAGAAACATATCCATTCAAAAGACGTTGTGCAATGATTGAAATCTCAATCACCAAAGAAAAACGATAAAATAAAAATTGAATGATCCTATCAGTTGTAGGAAGTTAAGCAAATATACCCCGCTTGAGTAAACTGCAAGGAAAATACTTGAGACCTATCCTCGCAATTATCGTGGTTCCAAGGGAGAGAGTAATTTAGCAATCGGTGGGCTAATATCAATGATGACAAAAGAAACAGACTCTCAGCAGGAAAAGGCGTAAAATTGATGTTTCTCAGACACAACCTTCCTATAGTTTGAATTTCAGATAATAGTGACAAAAAGTATAGTAGTCCATTGTCAAATCTCTTTCATTAAGGGAGAGGTTTGGGAAAGAGGTTGGTGGGGTGCCATTTGAGGTTGTGCCCGTGTCCACACCTGGTACGACAATTATATTTAATAGAATTGTGGCTTAACTGAAATATATATTATTATATATATATATAATATATAATAATATATATAATATATATATACTATATAGTATATATATATCTATATTATATATATATATATATATCATACTATATATTAACTCCGCCATCGCGGACGTATAAAATCACCCAATCCGCATGAAAAAATGACATCTGCTGCATCATTAATCCATGACTGTGAGCTCTAGTTCTGTAAGCCGAGCTCTTGGATAAGCGGATCAATAATTTTATTAAGTAAAAATTAGGAATATACTATATAAAGTTCTACAAGTCTTCAAAGTTTAAAAAGCATTTTTCAGAAAAGCTTTATTTAAAAACTTTTTTTAGAAGCGGTTAACAATGTTTGAGATATAGAGATCACGTTAACTAATAACTCCACAACATGGGAGCAACTTATTTTCCCTACACTATAACATTTCAATATTCAAATAAATATAACATTTATAGTAAAAAATTAATTGGATTCTTGTTTTAAAAATTTTTTAAATTTTGCTTAACGTTTAGTTAAAATTTTGTTTTGTAGTAGTTTCTACGTAAAGTTAATTTCTTTTAATAATAATAATAATCGAATAAAATAATAATAATAATTGATGATGATGATGATGGATGATGATGAATGATGAATGATGATATGATGATGATGATGATATATGATGATGATGATGCTATGATGATGAGATGATGATGATGATAATGATGATGATGATTGATGATGATGATAAGATGATGATGAGATGGATGATGTCATGATGATGATGATGTTGCAAATAAAGGATGACCATAATGATGAATTTATTTTGACGTGAAGATGCCCAACGATTCATAATGATGTTGAGTGATGATGATGATGATATGATAAATGATTATGATGAATGATGATGATGCATGATGATGATGATGATGATGATGATGATAATAATGGATAATATAATAATAATAATCAATAATAATAATAATAATATAAATAATGGTAATAATAATAATAAAAAGATAATGTAATGAACATAATTATATATAATAATAAGTAATAATAATAATAATAATGAAATAAATAATAATACGCTGTCAATTTTATTTCCCAGGTCTAGATTCTAGGGCAGGGTTGGCACAAAAAAATCAAATGATTTAAATTAACTGATTTGTTTTGCTTAATTTTTTTTTATTTTTTTTTTTATTTTTTTTTATTTATGGCAGAGATTAATTTACTAATAATAATAATTCCTAGCTATCACTTAATTAATGAAGTATATTTCATCTATAATAATATCAACCCTTTTAGTTTCAAGTCCAATTTTTTAATAAAGAAATAAATAAAATTAGAGTTATCCCAATATTATAAATACAGTATATATAGTATATATATATATAAATATATATTTATATATATATATATATAATATTATATTATATATATATATATTATATATATATTATTATATATATTATAATATTATATATATATACTATATATATAATTTATATATATATATATATATAATATATATAATATATACTATATAATTAAAACAACTTAATTAAACTCAATAATAATTATATTTTACTAAACTTAATATTAATTAGTTAATAATTAGAATTAATTTTAATAATTTAAAAAAATAATAATTAAAAAAGCAATTTGTGTCTAAAAAACATAAAAAAAAAAAAAAAAAAAATCCCAACCTTGTATAATATATTGACTATTTTTACTTTCTAATTATTGTATTATTTTTTAAATTTTCGAAAGTATAGAGTGAGTCAAAAAAAAATTTTTTTCTTTTTATCATTTTCTGTTCATCATATATCAATTTTCTATTAATTATTTTTTACATGCATAAAAACTGAGTAAATGAACGAAATTATTACTGAATTCTTTTTAAGAAAGACATTTGAAAAAGTAGAAATTCCGTGAAGTTTTCCGCCGGAACAAGTTAGTCCGGCCGGAACCGGGAACTATAAACCCGCCAATATGGCTAAGACTAATATATATACTATGATATATATATATATAATATAGTTATATATATATATTATATATATATATTTAAATTATTAATATATAATATATATATTTAATATATTTCATATTAATGCCATTATATCAATGGCATACAAAAAATATAATTGATTAAACTACAACACTAAGAAATGAATATTTATAAACAGGAAGATGAGCAAGAATCATCTTTGAGAAAGATTTACATGTGATGAGTTTTAGCTTTTGCCTTGGACAAAAAAGAAGTGAAGTGGTTAAATACACATTTATAATAGTGATGTGTTTGTATAAAAATATAAGTATATTTATTATTTTCTTTATTACAGAAGAACAAGTAATTTGTATTAAAGATAAAAAAGGAGGTGTAACCTTATTAAAAAATTTCAAAATGACAGAAGACTCAACTGAGTGGTTATATTCATTTGTGCGCCTTTGGAAGCAAAGATGCACTCATCTTTGTTCTATTACAAGGATAAAGTAAACAAGTGGTAAGGACAAAAACTGGAAGTATTTATCGTATCAAAATTTTTAAAATCTGAAGAATTGCATTAAAAGGGTTAACCATTTAATGGTTTCAATAAAACCAATTGTAGAATATCTAGGAATAATCAACTAGATATAATAAAACTTTGGTGGTTTTAGCAGCCTCAGTCAACTCTCTACAGGTGAGCTTATTTGTGTGTTTTCTTATCAGTGAAAATTTTAGGTCAAAAAATTGGTCAAAGCAGGCGTGGAGTTCGATAACCTGAATGTAGGAGAGGGACAAGGAAGGATGCTAAAGTTTTGAGGAGCAGAAAGGGGGAATGAAGATGGAAGGAAAGTAAACATGGTTACTTATAGAGAAAGAATGAGTGTGAGGTAGCCAGGATTGGAATTAAATAAAGAGGAGGAGAAAAAGCCTCATATAGAAGGAAAGGGCGGGAGGGAAAGGATTTTATAAGTAGAAAAATTGGGATTACGATACAGTAAAGAGCTAGGTAGAGGTTATAAAAAAGATGGAGAATATTCTACAGAAGAAAAGTTTTTAAATATGCTAGGAATGTCAAAAGATATTGGTGTGGAAATCAAAACAATGGATATAAAGAAACACAGACATAACCTGCAAGACATAAAGCTGGAAAAGAGCAATTACGTATATTCAAAAGAAGCGAGAAGAGTAAAATATGGACTTAAAGAGGATAGTTTATGATTGAAAGATTGCGCTAATGTTTGGTATCATAAAGTGGTAAAAATGAAAAGAAGTAGGGGGAGAGAAATGCTCTTTAGATTTGAACAATATGTTAGTTGGAAGAGAATAAGCTAATAACAGAGTAATGGGTCGCACATGGATGTTGTATTCTATGGAGGAATGATGCACATTCAAAGATAAATTTATTTAAAGATAATTTGCTCAATCATAGGGACAATATTAAAAAAGGGAACCTGAGAGCAGATATTTAATTATAGGAGTGGAGTGACAGGAAAAGATATTTGTGGAGAATCAAGAAAAATATGTAAAACAAATGCAAAACTTTGGTGGTATTACCAGCATCAGTCAACCTCTACAAGTGAGCTATTGGTACTTCTTATAGGAAAATTTAGTCAATAATGATTATTTATAGAGGAATGTGCTGACTTTTCATGATTTTTATACTTAATTATATTAAAGTAAGCATTCAATACATTGAAAAATCTACTAATATAATTTTACCATTTGTAAGAAACTGGTTTTGAGGTGAAAGCAGATCTTTTTTGGAAGTGGTGGTATAAATTAATTTTTTTTTTTTTGCATTGAAATCACAAAATGCTTTTGAAAATAAGATGAAGCCAAGGTCTGTCAAAATTATTTACCCTCTTTCATTTCATTTCAGGAGGACGAATTAGTTCAAAATAATGGAAAATCATTAGTTTACATATGCAGAAGAATAAAAAGAAAAAAAAGGAAATCAATATAGGCCTATAATATTAAGGAAAAAATGTTTACTCCTACATTTAAAATGTTAAATGGAAATTTTAAATAATTTAATTAAATATCTGTGATAGCTACAAGTTATGAAAGTGTTTTTTTTCCTTAGATACAGGAGAGGCTAATATTCATTAGGCTACGGTAAAGCAAATGAAGAAATACTGATTATGCTTAATCAAATACAGTATCCTTCATAGGATGCTTAATCGAGTGAGGGGTGAAAAGAAAGGTGGAATGTCCAGTCTATCTTTAAAAGAAAAAGGAAATGATTTGGATTCAGGTTTTAAGATTAATAATATTTGCGGGCTGGTCTAAAAGTATCCGACCTTTGGCTCTAAAATAAAATAAGACTTAAAATTGGATTGGGACTTTAATCCCCTTCAAAAGTAAGGCCTTGCGCCTCCACAACTTGAGCCCACAATTTTTCCATTCCAAAACAATTCTGGAGGGTTCTTTCAGACTGGTGTTTCAACTCGCCGTGATTCTGCATCTATCGTCGTTTCTACTGTGCAAAACGGGGAATCTTTCAATGGCTCTTAATTTTTTCGGAAATAACAGAAGTCGCAAGGACATACATGTCTGGTGAGTAGGAAGGTTGGCGAACGATCTGCAATTCCACTGTCGCCAAAAAGTTGTATCAATAAAGATTTAGTAAGGATGGGAAGCATTGTTGTGAATGCATACTGCAATTTTTTGGCATCCGAGATCTGGTCTTTTGCTGTAATGTTCACGAGTCTGAGAGCGACTATCTCTCGATAGTTACTTCTTTTGTCACGGTTGTCCTTCCGGTGCGTACTTGTGATGCACAATTCCACGGATATCAGAACACTGTTAGCATCACCTTGATTTGGCTTCTCACCTGTCACGCTTTTTTCGGCCTTGGGGATGTGGAATGCCTCCATTGCGATGACATGTGATTTTGTTTCTGGGTCTTAGCCGTACACCCATAACTCATCTCCAGATAAAATGTTGTTCAGAAACTCAGGGTCAGTGTTGGTAGTATCCAGCAAGTCCTGTGCAACTGCAAGTTGGAGTTCTCTCTGTTCCAGCAATAAAAATTTCGCAGCCACTCTCTGTATGTTCAAATCATCTTGCAAAATTGCCTGTGCAGAATCTTTACTGATCTCAACGCCAAGAAAAATTTCAAGCATACACATTAAACTTTCTTCTTCAAATGTGCACAGTAACCCATCCTAGCATCAATACTTTGCACGGAAAATTGAAGGTCGGATACCTTTTTAGACAGCCCTGTAATGAGTAAATAGTATAGGCATAGGTTAAGAAAAAAAAAAAAAAAAAAAAAGAACAAAAGTGTAGGAGGAAATCATCTAGTGAAATGCGGCTTCTTCTAAACAAATGAAATAGCTATAAGTACAATTGTTTATAAATGTTTAACCACAACAGAGAGCACCTCGAGTTGTAAGAAAATATAATTTTGTATTAAAGCTAAATTATACTAAAAAGTTTTCAGAAGAATTTTTTTCTCCCACTTTTCAAGTTTCATTATCTTTGAAATTTACTTTCAAGAATATTAAAATCAAGGAAAGCGTTTCCATTAGTAAAAAAGGTACCAGTATAGTCAAAATTCAATCTTCTTAATCATGATAGTTTAAGAAAAGAAGGTATTAAAATTATTAAATATATATTATATATATATATTTATATATATATATAATATATATATATATTAATATATATATATTATATATATATAAATATATTATATATATATAATTATATATATATAATATGATATAATATAATATATATATATAATATATGTATATAATATAATATATATATATATATATTATGTATATAGATATATAGTATATAATATATCATATATATATATATATATACTAT
>JABUQX010072583.1:10000-12500 GCA_015478945.1 Trachelipus rathkii
AAGTTTGTTTTTATCGGGACAGGCATTGTGGTTTTGAAAAGTTTTTCTCACTTGAGAATGGCATAGTGTATTGTAATGATGTACTGGTATATTCTGTTATGGAGGAATTTTGCCACACATATAAAAAGCATAAGTGGAGCTTGTTTATTGACACTTCAAAAGTAAGTTTGAAAGCAGAAATGTGTTTCCCTCTTATTCTGATACATGCACCTTATATAAAGGAAACAAATGAGAGTATGAAGCTTCCATTGCAAAAAATTAAGTATGAGGATCATAAGTGGAATATATGTGGTGATCTAAAAGTCATGTTGTTGGGGTCAGTACCTAAGCTGGGTTATTATACCAAATTTTCTTATTTTCATTGTGAGTGGGACAGTCAGGATAAGATAAATCATTATCAAATGAAAGAGTGGCCACAACAATGACACCAGGAGAAATATGTCATCATCCTCCCCTTGTTGATTCTCATAAAGTTTATCTGCCTTAATGAAAAATTTTGTCAAAGGTATGAATAGATCTGACATTGGATTCACATATTTCAGAACAGTTTCCAAGAATAAGTGATGCTAAAATCAAGGAAGGTATTTTTATTGGGCCACAGCTTAGGGAGCTGATGAATGACCAATAGTTTGAGAAAGAGCTTAATGATGTTGAAAAAACTGTATGGCTGTCAATTAAGAAAGTTAGCAGCAACTTTTTGGGGAACCACAGATCAGAACTATACTGACATTGTGAAAGATATACTGACATCATACAAGGCCTTGGGGTGCAATACGAGCCTAAAAATCCACTTTCTTGACTCTCACTTGGACTACTTTCCTGAAAATCTTGAGACAGTCAGTGATGAATATAGCAAGAGGTTTAACCAGGGCATTCTGAGCTTTGGAACCTGGTACCCAGGAAAGGTGAGCATTTCTATGTTGGCTGATCACTGTTGGTCACAGAAAAGACTTACCAGAAGCTAAATACCATCAAAAATCATATGTCCCTACATTTTAAAGGTAAGATTTAATATAAAATTAACTTGATTTATAAATTTATTTAATACATTTAATTAAAAATATAAATATGTAATCCCAGAAAAACTACGGGTAGGCGACAGGAAAAAAACAAACAAATATTTAAAATAAAAAGGAAAAATAGTATAAAATTCGTCTATATCAATTTGTAGGCAAAAATTTTAATTTTTGCCCCTAGCTTATGTTCAAACACAAATCTTTTAAATAGGGCCTATGGCCCTAATGAAACTATAAACTGAAACCACAAAGAGAGTGTAACCAGTTACAATGACATATTTTGCATCCAGAGAGGGCAACAGAAATATATATGTTTTTTCTAATTGAAGGATTATAATATAATTTAACAAATTTTAGAGGTAAAACTATAATCACAAGCAAAAATAAAATGCACAAAAAATCAAAAAATATTTTTTATAAATAAAAAGAGAATATCTGTACGCACCGGTAACACACACAGTATCAGACTGAATTTGACATAATCTGATTTTTTAAAACTAGTTAAAGCTGTTTCTATAACACAGAAATGGAAACAACTCATGCATCATTACGCTGTTTTACTCATGTCCTGTGGCATATGAAGGAAAGGTTATGAAATCCTTGACATTGGTTTAAATTGAAATAACTATTTCATCTCATGGTTGGAGATATGTGCGATTTGAAAGGTGTTATGCCATGCTCCCTTGGCCAGCCAAGTGGGTTTGATGACCCTAAATTCACCATGTTTCTTAATGTGAATGAATAGATGGAGGGGCGAAGAGATCAACATTTGGTCAAGATATAGACAACTGAAGCCTGCAAAACAAGTTTAAGATAGCCCTGGCGAGGAGTGCAAAGAAAATTACTTCTGCGCAAGAAGCCTCTCTTGCCAGTCCGGGACAGCGACATTCTGCCTACTACCATCTTGGCACATGAATTAGGTCCGAAAAAGAAATACAGTTGGCGGTGAATGTCCCTAATTTATAAAGATGGGCAGATTGTGTTTCGCTTATGTAATCCTCTACGAGAGACGTTTCGGTCCACATTTGATCAGAAGCAAAATTATAATCAAAGGCCGTCGTTATGATTGGATCCCTGATATATGGAAAATTCATGTTCGATTCCCAAAAAGAAAGGCAATGAGAGGGAGGTTTGGGTATCATTCAAGCAGGTTGTGAGCAAAGCACTGCTGAAATGCGGAACACTATCAATATAAAATTTTCTGTTGTTAGGCCAAACATGCTAGATAAGTTCAAAGAGTTAGGATGTTTGATTAGCCTGAAGATTCACTTTATGAACAGTCACCTTGATTTTTCCCCCCCACAATTTGGGGATGTAAGTGAGGAGCAGGGTGAACTTTTCTATCAGGATATCAAAGTAATGGATAGAAGGTATAAGGGCCGCTGGAATACCACAATGACGGGAGACTATTGCTGGTCACTTCACCGATAGGTTCAGCAAGCTACTATGTGATAAAAAAGTATTTTATGTTTAGAAGTAATTGA
>JABUQX010072583.1:15000-57500 GCA_015478945.1 Trachelipus rathkii
AAGGTGGGCCAGACCCGGTTGCGCATCAACCGTCGTACGTGTCTCCTTAGTTTTTTGCTCCTTCGTTTTGACTCCCCCCTGATGTTTTTTTGCCATCGATATTTCGGGTTCGATTACTCTAATTTGTTGGCGCATTCATCTTTAAGCCCCTTTCATAAGGTCGTGACGGGATTAAGTGGGGTATTAAATCGAGTCATCTAGGTTACCTTGTTCGCTTGTATCCTCGCCGTTAGGGAACTGTCCTAACTGAGGTCATGTTTTGGTTAATATTTGTCCTACACGTTGGAGCCCATGTATTACCTGTTCTACAACCTTGAGTTCATTTAGTTCCTCCGGACACTCGAGAACGCTAGCACCTACACATAACACACACACATAACACAGCCTGTTCACTATGACACTAATACACACATACACCCACCCATAAGACACTTATCAACCACCAATAGACAGTTACACCCACTCAATAGACACTTACACTCACCCATAGACACTTTTTCAACTTCACTCACACACACATACACACACACACACCCTTGTCATCAAATGATCGATTATTTCCTTCGATATTTTAATGCCTCAGCTTTAACCTCAACTTGATGCCTCAGCTTTGATGCCTCAGCTTTGAGATGCCTCATCTTTGGCCTCAGCTTTGATGCCTCAGCTTTGATGGCTCAACTTTGATGGCTCAACTTTGAGAGATGTGGCTCAACTTTGATGGTCAACTTTGATGGGTTCAACTTTGATGGCACTTTTGTTGATAGGCTTCAGCTTTGATGGTACCTTTGTTGATGGCTCAGATTTATTGATGATTCAGCTTTGATGACCCAGATTTATTGAAGATTCAATACATTTTGATGGTTCCCAAGCACAGTAAGGAGTGTCAAGGGGTGTCCTATGAGCTCCACAATAGTGTCAGATGAGTGCCAGACGAGTGCCAGATGAGTGCCAGATGAGTGCCGGATAGTGCTCAGTGAGTGCCAGATAGTGCCACATAGTGTCATATGAATGTCACATAGTGCCACTTTTTTCAAGCCTTCCCTGATCATAGAATAGCCCTAATTATTGGTGTCTACCCTAGGTTAATAAGGTATGATGGAATCGCATTGGTGTGCATGAGTTATAAGCTGTTAGGATGCTTCCTACTATGAGCTAGCCTTTTTCTGGCACTTCTAGCATGACAGAATATATATTTAAAAAGTTACAAATTTGGGGCAGTGAACGCCAAACGTTTGCCTGAGTCCCCGCTTCCACGGTAGCCCCCCGCGAAAACCGCCGAGTGCACCCGCAGGCGCAATATTACCGCGTAACCGCTGCGGGCGCCCGCAGGCGCTATATTACCGCGCGATTGAAAAAAATTTCATATTTGAAATTTGTCACATGAAAACTATCAAAGAATTTGGCTATTTCACTATAACTGATCCTGTGGGCGTATCCGGGGGGGGGGGCGGGGGGCATGGCCCCCCGAAATTTGTCATATGACACCTAAAAATTAAGTATGTATATCTGTTAATAATATAAAGTGCCGAGATTAAAATAATTTTATATAATTCGTCCCTGTCAGGAAAAAATCTCGTATGTCCTTTAGTTAAACTAAACTTGAAGCTATCTCATCTAACTGATCCTGTAGTAACTAGCTTTGGGTTTACCGTAAGTATCCTTTAATTACTTTTTTATTACATTTAATCTCCTTGTTGATTTCTTAAAAAAAATTTTAGGCAGTTAAATGATGTGCTGTAAATTAATGAAAATGTTGAAATATTCGTTACGAAGTTTTAAGATAAGTTATCACTAAAAAAATAAAATAAAATAAAACAACATAAATTATTTATTCTTGATTCAAAAAAAAATAATAGTGAGTCATATAGTAATTATTTTCAGTAATAAACATTAATTTCATTAGTAAATGAATAGATACCTGTAGTTCTTAATTAAGACTTGTTCTTCCAAGCTTGCACCCAGCATAGATAAACTGTTTAGTCTTTGTATTTCCACCTCGGCCTTCCTCTTCTGCTGAAAGCGTGCTCTCATTTAACGTTTGCCAATAAAAGGAGACACCTCTTACCAATCTTACTATCTTTCTACCACTTTAATATTTTGTACTTTCCAGTGTTTTCGAATCTATCTAAGACAAGAAGATTTGGTAGCATTTTAATTCTTTTAATCTTATCTCTTATCTCTTGTCTCTAGTATAACTTTCGTAAGAAACACTAATGACGATTCCCCTTTCTCTCTAATTCTTGGTCCTTAGCTCTTGCACATATCAGTGAATATTTTGATTTGGCTCTAGATATAGCGAAAGCCTTTAATAGAGAATACCACAAAGCTTTGAGTAACAAACTTCCCCTTCTTTGGTATCTATCTTTTTATATGGAAAAATCTTTCTGATTTTCTTTCTAGTCGTTCTAGTCTTTCTAGTCGTAGTGAATACTGTTCATCCTTTAAACCTATCAATAGTTGTATTCCTCAGACTTCTGCTTTACCCCAATATTTTTCTACTTTACATTAATGACCTTCTCTCTCTCTCTCTCTCTCTCTCTCTCTCTCTCTCTCTCTCTCTCTCTCTCTCTCTCTCTCTCTCTCTCTCTCTCTCTCTCTTCATCCCCTATTCACTCCTATGTCGACGATTTCTTCTTTCATTATTCCATCCTTTTCAATTTGAAAGGCATCCCATTCAACTTTAAATAGTCGCCGCTAGGTGGACGGACTTTCTCATTTATAATTGGGGCAGAGCAAACGCGGTTGTATTCAATGTCTCGAAAACTTAGCTCCTTCGTCTGTCTACTTGACATAATCATTCACACAGCAATAACATCTTTGAAAGCTCACAAATCAGACCTTCTCATTTTCTTAGAATTTCTGGCGTTTCCTTTTCCCGTGACCTTTCTTAGAAGAAGGTTGTTATTTCTCTCGCCAAGCAAGTATAAAGATGTTAGTTATTATGTAGCCTTATCAGAATTTTGCTACATCACCCTAGTTGATTGTTGAGATAAGGACTTCTTCGTCATTGTACAGTCATTTCATTCGTATCTTGAATCTGTTCAATCTCACACACTTTATTGAACAGATGATATATTCATAACTAACTTACTCTACGGTGATGTTTGCTCGTTTGTTCCATTCTTATCTATCCTTGCACGGGCACGGTTTTGGTTATGCTATAATCTAGTGTAGATTTGCTATTTTTAGTCATTAATTTTACTACTATTAGAGTGACTTAGAGGTATGAGTGAGTAGAGTAAACTTATGTAGTTTACGCTCTTTCATTATAGTTACTATATAGTAGAATCAAAAGCTTTTCGAATTGTTAAGTATCCTACACTTATTTATGGATTCTATTTTGGCCGACCAAATTCATCATCAAGAGTTGTCAGCTAGTAATTAATATACTTGAGTTGCGGTGGGTGTCAATCTACACACTTTAGTTTGAAAGGCGCTATTTCTTTTATAGTATCCTACAGCTTACTGATTTTATACATATCAGCTATGTTTTTTTCGGTGAAATGTTAAAATTTGCTATTAGTACTGCTATGTTTATATTTTTTGGTCACTATTATGTTATATTAACTACCTGACTTACGTGGATAATAGAAATTGTGTAATAATAGGTTAATATAAGGACAGCTGTTGTATACATTTTTGGGTGCGTCGTGTTATATATCTTGATTTTTTTTATTAGAGAACTTTATGTGTTGAGATGATTATAACAGCTGATGTTTTTATTGAGAGTGATGTGAACCTGCTCTTCTTAGAAAAATAAATAGTATGAGTACGCATGATTTATTTTATCGCTATTTTTAGTTTTTGTACGGTTCTGTAAGATATCTGTGTTGCACACTATCACACACAAATAACACACACACACACACATTATATTAATAATTAGTATATTATATATAATATATAATATATATAAGCTTAGTACTTTTATTTTCTTGTGCTCCTAATGAACAAGTATGGAGGGCTAATAGTATTATAACTTAACGGTAAAGGGAACATATGGCTTTGCGCCCCGCTCACTATTTTGATGGTTTGGGTCAATTGATTAATATTATGATCCTTTCTCGTAAAATATTAGTTCTCCCCTATCATTTAGTTTATACTAACTCGTATTATTAGGTGTTACTTAGTTCTGTTAGTATGCTTTTTTGATCCTCATACATTCACACTGTATACTCATTTCATACTGTTGACTTGTGTCTTTTTTAATCATCGACTCTCATTATATTTTTTAGTTGCGATACAGAAGTTTGATACCCAGTAACTCATTATGAACTCTGTTCAGTATTCTCTCATTAATTAATACCTTATTGACTACTACTAAATCTTGCATTATATTTATCTCTCTACGACACCACTCATTTTCCGCATCTCAACACCATTTATAATATACTATTTTGTATTATATCATTTAACCCTACCCCAAACACCATTTGAAATGTTTGATTCAACTCTCTTTCCTGATTGATTATCGTCTTGTCATTCAATATCCTACCTTTTACGACTAAGCACTTAATATATTTCGTTGTGTATGTGAAGTGTTGGTTTGTTGCTAGTTCAGATCGTTTTGTATTACAATACTATTTTGATGTGTTTATAAAATATGATCGACTAAAGCAATTTCTCATCTAAATAACTAGACACAAGGAGGTACTGCGATTAAAAGGACACTTATATTCTACCTAGAAACCGTGAACGCTAACAGCATCGGAAAACCTAATTGCCATCACTAGATTAATAGAATAAAAAGCAGCATTTGACAAATCGATCTAGATCTAACGGAATGGAAAATGCTCTTTCTCAATTCTTAAAATGTCTCAAATCATAACCGGGAATGAATTTTCGATTAACACCTAACCCTAAATCGTTTCCGAGAAGTAAAGAATGCAACACCATATAATGATTGTGGATAAGATCCGAGCGTGAAAAAGCAAATTTATATTTATTTAAGAATATTTATTCTTATATTATAGTATTTCAATTCACTTCATCAATTATAATAAATATTTATTATATATGAATATAACTATATACAACTTTCCTTATACTAACAACTACTACATCACGCCCTAAGAATATTACTCCATAAGTATGTTTATATTAATCATGAATTTGCCCTAAATTAAATAATCATATGTAGTAGTGAAATAATTAGATTTGTCAATAGTAAAAGAATAAAACTAACCCATATACAATTGACTCATGCATATCATAGGACAGATAATAATATTATCGCTTTTAAAGTCATAGGCGTTACACAGTGTAAATACTATAATAATATAATTAAAGATCAGAAATATCAATCACACGACCTTTACGAATATATTTGGCCTATATCTAGTCTTAGTGGTAATCTCGAAGCAACTTTTGAGAACCTAAGTCCTGACTCTAGATCCTAACGGAATGAGTAAGAATGTACCTCATAGAACTATAGAAGTATTTAAATTACTTACGCGGAAATATGAATATAATTAGCATCTTAGACGAATTACCCGTTCGGAGAATAACTAGAATTAGTTTGTTTAACAACACACCTATAATGAGAAAGATCTGAATGTGAGAAGAATCGAGCGTCGAAGAAATGCTCTGAGTGTAATTTTATGAATAGAATGTAAATATATATGATATGAAAAGAATATTGAATATTTATGTCTATTATAGTCTGAAGCGGTTTCGAGTTATCCAGATAAAATAATTTCTACTACTTTTTTTTATAATAATTTTATTATTCATTATAAAATAAAGTGCCTTTTAAATGATTTATTATATATTAATTTATGGGTATAATTTTGTAATATAATATATTGATATGACGAAAACATTACATTACATAAAGAGAGATAAGGGTATACTATTACTAAGTATAATATTATATATTATATATTATATATATATATATATAATATTATTTATATATATATATATATATATATACTATTATATGTTAATGGAATCTTTAATATTTTTGAGTCATAAATATTTGTCTTATATCAACTTAAATTATATCTGAATCTCATATACGATGTAATTATATTAATATTATATTATAACCTTTTTTTTACATATTAATATATAAATAAATTTTTTATCATTTTATATATTTTATCTTACATTATATCATATAGAATTATTTTTTTTATATAATAATAGTTAATATACAATATATATATATTATTTTAATATTATATATATATTATATATATATATATATATATTATATTATATATATATATCTTATTATATATATTATGGTAATAATAAGTAGTTTTTAATTAAACTGTATATTATCTATAGGTTGAAACATGGAAATAGAAAATGAATTATCCTTTTATATATCTTTGCGCTTTACAGAGGAACGTTATCTAGTATTTTTAGATATATATAATATAATATATTACGTTTATATATAGATATATATAATGCAATTTATATAAATATATTCAAATTAAGATAAATAATTTTGAAAGAGATTTACAGAAAAATAATTTGTTTTCTGAAGATTATTTACTTTAACTAAATAAATACATTAATATTTTTAACCATTTTTTATTTCCTTTCCCGTCGTTTGATATATCAACTTTCGAATATTTTTATGGTAAAAACTCGGAAAAATTATAATTTGGGCCTCAGTTTTAATTTGAAATAAACTAGTAAATTAACCAAAAAAATGGAACATATTTAGGTAATGTTTCTGTTTGGCCATCAATTTTATAACAAAGGAGTAATGATATTAACATATATTTTTTATTTTGTTTGATTTCACCCTCTATTATTTAAGTATTTTTAAAACGGTTTTTTTTTAACCCGGTAGAAAACACCGGTTTTTCCTGATTTTTTGGCGGGCCGGGGTCGCTAAAAATGGCGGGGGTTGGCGGGGCCGGGGCCGGGGCCGTCGGTTCCTAGCTGGAAACAATACCTTTTGTGGTAGGTAGTGTAATGGTTTGAGGTTGATTTAGATCTGTTTATTTAAAAAGGATAAGAATTTACAGCAAAATTTTCATTTCGTCATAGTGGAAGTCGAACATATGTTGCCGTCAATTAGGCAAATATGGTATTTTGATTGTTAACAAAAAATAAGTTTTAAAATAAAAAGTTGATGCTTTGTTGCTCCGAAAAAAGTAAGCGCATATTATTTGTGATTAAGCTTTAATTTGCCAATTTTCATGGCTATACTTGCTGTGGTATATACAATGTTTGATACAATTAAAATCTATGATAATTTTTGTAGTTAATCGTATGACTTGAGTATAACTATCTAATTTTTAATCTTCTTCTTCTTATTATTATCAATTTCTATTTTCTATATTCTATATATTCTCTATATTCTATTATATTAATATTAATATCTCTATCTCTCTCTATATCTCTCTCTCTTCTATCTCTTATTATCTTCTTCTATAGTTATTACATCTGTTTTCCGGCTGGTGTGGACGGGACAACTCTCGGTAGCGCGGATCTCTGGCACAAGTCGCGTGCGGCACCCGGCGAGGTGGGGTCACTTACACTAGGAGCCATGACCGGTCTGAGTCGAGATTTTCTCGCCAATAGAAGGGGTTCATCAAGTATGAAAAGACCTCTGGAGGTGACACTACCTTGCCAAGAGATTCAATATTTAGATATTTTCGTAACAAAGGTTGGATTCATAGGTAAGATGACCCACTCTTTTGTTCCTTTGTCGGAACATGAGAAAGGGATGTTTTAAAAGTATCTGAATGTAAATATTTTTAATTTTTAAGTTTAATTATAAGGTAGGCAATTATGCATTGTTAGTTTAAGATTGCCAATATTCATTTTTTTATGATGGTTTATGCTTTTTTTATTTTGTTATAATTGAATTTAAAGTATATTATTTTTCTTTAGGGTATAAATTAGTCTTATAGCAAGAAAGAAATGATTACCTGGGTCCCTAATAGGATATCGCATTATTGTGAGTACAATATTATAGGAGAATTGGGCGGATGAAAAGATAAACACCGTAATATTTGAGACATTCATTCAATATTGAGTATCTGAATAGAGAATATTATCTTTCATTTATATCGTTCATTCATTCTAAATTTCATGTATTTATTATTATAATGACATGAGTAAAATATATATACCGGACATAAGCAGGTAATAATTTCTTATTGATATTTTTATATAATTCTAATATTATTTGACTAATTCTAATATGGATATATGAACTCACTTTATTAGTCACTCATAGCTCGTTTACGTATAGTATTGTGAAGTATAATGATATATAAAGACAAAATTGTTTGAAGTGATAAAATCTATTTCTTTTTTATTAATATGAATTTTATAATATGAATTTGGAAGGATTAATTTGTTTTTTGATATAAAAAAATGTCTTTCGATAGTATTTTTGATACTTTGATATATAGGAGGAGATAAAAGTAAATCAAATATAGACTCCGTTATACATAATGAGGAATATTTATTATTGGTTGAGATTTCAGTTATATATTTACGTAATAAGTTGTTTTTATATGTATATATATATTTTTGTTTGTTTAGTTATTAATTTATTTTTTAAATAATAAAATAAGAAATAGTAATGATTATAAAACGTCTATAATAGGAATTCACAGATTTATTATATATTAGTGTATTATATATATATATAATATTATATATATATATTTTAGTTGTATTTATATATATCTATAAAGTGTATATATATTTTATCTAATATTTTTTTTTGTAGTTATGAGTAACTCTTACTTGAGGAGACTGAGGGAATTGATATTGGTTAAGAATGATAGATAGTTGTTTCGAGTTTCAGCTAGAGTATTCGACAGCTTATATAGAATATCTTACGGGGTTATTGAGGTTAGTACATGAATAAATAGAGTCAGTGTACAAAGAAAATACCCAAAGAAAGAAAAACAGTTTTAAGTTTGGTAGTAATAAAATATAGATAATATGCAAATATTGATGCAAATGCAAAACCAATTTAGAATTCTGTCGCCTCTTATTCATATGTTTGCTTAGAAAATGATGAGATATGTGTATAGTGTTGATGTGTTGTGTGTGTGTGTTTGTGTTGTGTGTGTTGTGAGATAAAATATATATAACAATTATTTATTAGAAGAAATCTAGCTTCTAAATACCTATCTTATCTTATATCTATCTTATCTATATCAATTTTTTGAATTATATGTGACTTTTTGAACTTACGTTCTATCATTATAATTCTGTAATTGCATCATTATGTTCCAAGGCTCCTTCCAAACCTTTTCTCCCTCACTATGATAAGTCGTCAATGTAAGGGTTCATGAGCGCAAAATTATTTTTATATTACAGAGAAATAACATGTATAAAATATTAATAAAAAATTTATTATAAAATTGGTGCTTAGTAAATTATTTATATTGTTATCTTTATTCTTATTATTATGATTATTATTATTATTCTTATTGGTTATTATCAGATTTATTTTTTTGAGAGATAATTGTAATGTTATAATGTAAAATAAAGTTTTATTTACTATTATTGCATTATGTTATTTGAATAAATATTAATATTTATTCAGAATCTTTTTTTTATTATTATTAAATTTGTAAATAATGTATATATGATATTATATAGTTATAGTGTATGTATGTATATACATGAATGTATTTAATATATATTTTAATATGCATGCCCACATTTTTGTTATATATATCATCAATATACTAAGCCGAATATATATTTTACGATATATTTCTCATATAAATTAAAAATCTATACACATGAAATTTTTAATGCAAGTATTAGCTCATCAAATTAAAGATTAGCCAACGATACTGGCGCAATATTAGATATCATAGTATGACATATTGTTTTCTTTATATTGACTTTTTTTATATATTGATGTTAGTATCTTTTATGTGCAATAATTATTAACTTGTGTACTTAATCTGTTATATTAGGTATTAGTATATTACAGGTGCTTTTTATAAGGATCTCTAGTGTAATTAATTTATTCTGTATTAATATATATTTATATAATATATATATATAAAAATATAAGAGTGCTATTTATTGCGTGACATTCGTTATAAAAAAATGATTATAAACCTATGTTATTTAATATATATTTTGATGTGTTTAGGTGTAATTATAAACTTATCTTTATATATAAATATTATATTTCTATTATATATTCATATATTCTCTTATATTATATTATTACTATATTTATTATATATATATCCTATTAAGTATATTATATATATATTATATATTATATATAAATATATCTCTATATAATAATTATATCTATTATTATTATATCTTTTAATATTTAAGTATTTATATTTATTTATATATTATAATAAATATATAGTTTATATTTTATTATAATAAAATTATTTTAAATAACAAGAATATTACTTTTTCTTTTTTCACATTAATTATTTGACTAGCTTCATATATATAATTATGAAAGTACCACGATAAATTATATATACTTATTATATATTATAATCTTGTGAATATAGAAAACCGTATCATTTACATTGCTCTAAATGCACTTGGCATTATATTATTTTTATATATATCTAGTTTATCAAATATATACTATATTTATTATTACATTTTAAATTTATTTAAAATATAAAACTTATTTTATTTATTGTAGATCTAAGACGTATTTAAATGTAAGACTTATAGGACTTATATATATTATAGTATCTTATATATAATATATATATATATATATATATATATATATATTATCTATATAATATATATAGGACTTACTTTTATATATATATATTATATATTATACTAAATAATTATATATAATAACTATATATTTATTTTACAATTACATTTGAAGGATTTTATATCGTACAGTATACTAGGATATAAAAGTCTTATAGTTATTAAAATGTGTACAGACACGCACACACACACACTTATATTATTATTACTATTTATTCAATTCTTACTCTATATATATATATATTCTCTTATATTATAATATATATATTACTCATAACTTGGTTAACACTAGTTCATGGTGATATGTTGACTATACTATTATTATATATCTATTTAGTAGGTGAGCATCATCACCGTATTAATTAAGGAATATCACATTCTCTTGTGTACACTTTAAGCTTCGCACACCTTTTGTATGTTTTGTTTTATTTTTTGTTTTGATTTGGTCTATTGCCTGTGCGGACACACACCAACTTCATTATTAACAACAGTTAGTATAGACGTTTTTAGTTTTTTGTTCGTTTTTATTATTATATAGTTATTTACCTTCTCATGATCTTCTATATATATATAATTAAAATGTGTCTTTCAATATTATATTATATATAATATATATATATTATATTTAATTAATTAATATTATATATATTATTATTATATATATATAATTAATTATATATATATATCTATTATTCTAATATTATATTATATATATTATCATAATAAATTATATTAATATAATATAATATATATATATATATTTAATTTTTAGTTATATATTTTAAATTATAATATTATATTGTTAGCATTTAAATTTTAATATGAAAAAAAATTCAATAGCAAGATTCGAACTGTCTATCGAGTTGAGATAGGAAGCATTTTTCAGTTAATGTACCAAACTCTGAGGTATAATTCCCTACGAAATTTTGTATTCAAGCTTTCTCTAGAGCGAGTTTACTCACATATACTAGCCGATTAGTATATTAATATTGTTCTTCGGTGTTGTTTACAAGAACTCTTCTTTTTGCAGTTTTTTATTGTCGAGTGATTTTATAGAATTATTAAAATAAACATCATTTTTCCTTCCGATTCGTGATCTCATATATCTACACTACATAAGTTACTTATTGTTTAATCCTATTATATATATAGGGGAATCATATACCTAATTTACTTATATAATGACTCTATATATAGATTGCCTAGTAGTAGAAACAGAAAGAACCTTAAATTATATATTATTTTGAAAATGAAATGATTACAGAGTTTATGAAATACTCAATAATTAATATATTAATAATTAGTATTATTTTTTGGAGATATTATTTAAATATATATTCATCTTGTATATATATATATTAATATATATAATAGTATATAATTATATATATCTATATATTATATATATTATATATATTATTATTATTTTAATATATATTATATATCAAGTTTCAATTTGTCTCTTTCGTTTGTGAATATATATGATATATATCTATATTAGATATATTATATATATATAATTATATATGAATATATTATATTAATATGTATTTTATATAAAATTAAATATATCTATATGATTTATATATTTCATTTATCTATAATCTATATATATTTTATATACTTATTTAATTTACATAATTAATTAATCTATATATAATATATTTTTAATACTATAATATATATATATATATATTATATATAATTATATAATATATTTTATATATATATAATCTATGATATATACTAATGATATAATACTATATATATATATAAAAAATTTACATAGATATTATATATAGTTTAATATATAGTATAGTATATATATATTATAATTATATATATCTTTTTTTATATTATATATTCTACTATTTATATATATATAATATCTATATATATATATTGTAATATTAATATATATATATTAATAATTATATATATAAATATTAAATATATCATATATCTATAATTATATATATATTATATATTAATTTAATATACATAATATGTATATATATATAGTTAATAGTAATTCCCTTACTTATTTGCTTGGCGATAATTTATAGTGTCAATAAGTAACTTTCATACTTTGAGCTTTAGACAGGTATGCTACAGTAATCTAAAAAAAAAATAATAATACTCACTCACCGGTGCCGCAGTTTCATTGCCTAGTCTAGTATGTTATAATACTCTTTCCATGAGTGGGTGGGCTAGCCTTTTTTATCTTGGATTACTGGCAAGTCTATTATGTGAAAAATAAGATTGACTGAAAATACTCAAGCGATAGGATTGCGGATCTTGCAGTGATATTCTAGTGAGTCTTAACTGACCCCTCGTGTGTGGCGATTCAAATATTGCGCTCGATACGCTCGAATTACCGGTGTTTATATGGAGCCGGAACTGTTGAATTTTGTATAATCATAACTCTCTTTTAATAAGTCTATTGAGTGAAAGGTACATCTTTCTTAGTAAAAATATAAACTCAACTTGATACTTGGTTTATGGTTTTATACATTATGCATTATTACTCAGAGTATAGTGTTATATAAGTGTTGAGAGACCCCACTTTGGGTCAGTAGAAAAAGGAAAATAATACATAAGGAGAAATAATACTCTAGATAATATGTATGTATTAGAATATGATAAAGTGTAGATAGTACGAAGGTATAAATATTAAATTAATATAGCTGTAGTAATATGTAATCCTGAAGAAATGAGATACAATCTTGTATTAACGTAATGTACTGCCAATGACACAATACCTGATCTAACAGTACTATTTAACATATTATACTGAATATATATAGGTATCATCGTCGACATCCCTACTCAAATTTAAACGATGGAAGCAACAAATTATATCTTATATCTCGTACATAATAAATTAATTTAGGTTATATATCTTCACTAATGGGTAAGTATGAGCACCTCCTTAGTATCTTCTTCTAAGTTTTTTTATAAAGATAAAGTATGTTATTCAAATATTTTTCTTTTTTTAATTTTCCCATAAAAAAAAACGTATTGGTTGTTAATTCAAAACAAATATTTATTTATTTCAAGTTTAGGTGTTGGTAAAAAAAAAATGCGTTTTCGTGCTCTAAAAGTCACTGTGAGGTTAATTAGAAACGAGTCGGTGTATTTACGAGAGGTACAGATCCAATGGATGATTAATAAATTGAATGAACTCAGACAACTCATTATGACGGTTGTCGTAGTAGTTTTCTTGGATTTACTATGTCTATAAATAGTGCGAATCCGGGTCGCGGAGCATGGTTAATATCGCTATTAGGCTCCGTGGAAGTTTAAATAGGAAATCGGCTATCCGCATTCTCGTCACGTGTTGCCTGAAAATGTGGTGCATATAGGTAGATTAAGCAGAGGGTCAATCTCGTAGACTTACGCCGATGTGTGAACGTTGACCACAAGTCTGCCATGGCACTGAAATATTATTATTTGTTACACTATTATTTTATTATTTAATTATTGTAGATTAATTATTAAATATTTACTTACTTTAAATATAATTTTTTGGATTAAATTTATTTTTAATTTAATATTTAAATTCAGAATGTCAAATTTAAATGTTCTTTATATCAAAAAAAAAAAATACTGGAATACCTGATGGTGGTTACCAAAAGATTTTTTGTGTTGAAAAAAAACGTAGAAAAAAAAATGTTTTTTCACAAAATCATTTTTAATATACGAATTCATACTTTAGTATTATAGTAATACTCTTTCCTTTTACTTTTCGTTAAAGTTAGTATTGGCTGTAATTTCGTAGATATCCAAATATATCTCTTTAATCTATCCAAGGTGATGTGTTCCAGAATATCTGTTCTTATTAAATATTTTTTATTTTGCCCATCAGTCCAATCTGTTAATGTTTGAAATCTATACATTAGACTGTGATAACATCCTTATCATCATTACTATCTCCAATGTTGAAAGACTACTCTACTAACCATAAATAAATTAATGATGTAAGGAGAGTAGCCTTGAAGCAGAGACTTTAGATTATTTCATCAGATATTTATAATTGTTAAAGAAAAGCAGTAGGTGGTTGTTTTTAATACCTACTTAAGCTTCCTTGTATTTAGCTGTGACCCCTTGACTTATAATATTTCTTGTATATAATGAGTAAATAAATAAAATAAATAAAGGAGAAATAAATGGAAAAAAGAGAAGTTAAGGCTGGATGATGAAGGAATAAGCAAAGTGTTAGAAAAGGAAGCTGAAAATTCACATGATATGAGGAGATGTGCTGGCTACCAGAGTATTGACATCAGAGATGAATTGTTACAGAATAGAAATTATTCAAAACGTATATAAACCGAGTACGATTGATCTATACTTATGTTTAACGACCCCTAGATTTAGCGATTTGGGGTTTTCAGATCCTGAAGGATATCTGAGAACCCCCATAAGGGGGTTTCATTACAAAAAAAGAAGAAAATGGTAGAAATAAGTAGCACAAGAGAAAAAGATGGGAGGAAGATAAGGGAAAAAGAACAAGTAAAGATAGATTTGGAGCCAGCATTGACCGGATTGAACTTTGAGTAAGGGGGTGCAGGATACGGAGATGAATACACTCGTTATATAATTTGTGTATCATTTTGTCATGTTTACGACATCATAGACATCGAATTTGATTTTTAAGTTGCTAAGGGAGTCTGAATACACCCGGAGAGTGCGACCCTTGAAGAAAAACTTACTTCTGGTTAGACCAATTTATGTTGCATCAATCCATTTGCACTAAATTAACAAAGGATGAGTTCCTGAGGATTCTGAAATGGTAAGACCCCTTCACGTAGATGGAGCCCAAACCTAAAGAATTTCAAACCTTAAAATAAAATGAAATTCATTCTAATAGAAATAATTAATCTCTGTTACCTACATCAACTCAAATCTCATTTGCCGTTTCAGTTCATATTTCCACTAACAAATCTTTTCTCTGATTGTAATTTTCATAAGAATGGTTGGTATTTAAAGTTCTTTTTTCATCCATTTTCTCCTTTATCTAATGTTATGTATTATTTGTAATTCTTTTAACACAGGTTTTAGGTAATCTCTTTAAGTGTTGACTTTACAAGATTTGGTTTATATTTTCATGTTTAGTTTTAAAACCTGCAAAGATTTCAGAAATTTATGAAGAGAGAAGACCGTGTATGAGAACAGACCGGCAATCCCGTAATGGCACAAACCGGAGGCAGTCAACTCCTAAGTGGCTATGAGGAGGGGGAGAGATGATATGATAATATATATTAACCTATATATCATAAATATTAGTATATAAAGATAGCTACTATGTATAATTGCTGCTTAGCTATTCCTTATTCTGTAAGAGTTAGATTAGTATATTATTATATATTATATATATAGATATTAGTAGTTCATGGCTTGAGCTATAATGTATCTTGCTGGGTATATGGATTAACACAGGTGAGTTAAGAAATATCGTCTTACATAAACTGTAATAGTCTAGAACTATCTAGGTAGTACATAACTCTTATATTCTTCGCTTATCTACGTTATATACCATTATCCTTTCCTAATTGTTACTTCTATTATTCTTACTATTATAAATCATTGAAATTTTCCTCTAAGTAAATGTTTTCTATTCAGTAAGAATAATTGAGATGAGGGTAATATACTTTCAGTCTATAAAAAATCTTTTCTGTATACTTACTCTCAGAGCCTAAGCCTTTTAACTTAATATTTAATATGCTTTCTTTCATCTATATTTAAACTGGTAATTAAAAGTGCGCCTCTTAAGAAATACTACTGCTTCATGTGTAGTAAGAATGAAGATAGAAGTATAATAGAATGATTTTTAAGCTTTTAATCCTAGATAAGAGAGATATACTGGAAAGAATGAAGACGATATAATGATGCACAGAAAGAAAAGAGAGATGTGATAGAATTGAGAAGAGGAATTGAGGAAGAATAGAGAAGACTTGATTTAGTGGAGAAGTAGAAAAGAGTAGAATAAGCAAGATAGATTAGTATATAGAGAAAGATAAGAGAAATTCGAAGATAGGGAAGACAGATGGAGAGAAAGAAGATATAAGACAGTAAAGAATTAAGCAGCGCAAGATGGTATATTAATAAAGGCAGTATGAGAAAAATAGGAAAATGAAGAATAAGGAAGTAAGTATAGGTAATGGAATAAGTGTACGATAGGAGAGTGAAGGAATGATGTGTATTTAGAGAAAGAAATTAAGATTGAGAAGAATCGTAAGTATGGAGAGAACGATCTAAGACGAAGAAGACTGGGTAGATGATTGATGTAGTTAACTAATCTATATACATGTCATATCATTAAACAACATTAATGGAATCTGATACGAATATAAATAAGGATAGTTGATTATAAATGTTATTTTTACCTTCATCTATAGAAGAATGATAAATTTTATGAAGTACATTATCACTGTAAGAAAAAGTATCTATTTTAGATTTTAGTTATAAATCAGTGAATGATTATATAGATGTGATAGATGTCTATGTGATGAAATTACATTGTTTAGAGTTCGAGAGTAATACTTTGAAAAATGTATGGGAGAGAATAGTAGTTTCATGGTCTTACATAGATTAAGACCCATAATATCAATGTGTTTAGCGTTGTATCATTTATTTGTAAATAAAGTTCATAATAGAATAGTGTAATAAAGTAAGGATTAACATACTATACTCTATACCTTTCAATATTCGCGGATATGAATCTGACGAAAAAATAGATAGAAGATATAAAATTTATTGAAATTTTTTTACTAAATTTAAACAATATAAATAAATATAATTACCATAATATATATATAGATACACGAAAAAAACCTAAAATCATTTAAATATAAAGAATATATTGTGTTAGGCTGATCTGCTTGAGTAGTTTTCGTATAGTTAATGTGTAATATATTTGAGGTGTAGTAAACGCTAGTGCAGATATGGGTTTAATTAAGAATATATTAATTTATTTGGTAGTATTGAGTAATGATAGTTGTTTCGGTCGCAGTGTTATTATATTGAGTAAGCTCTATTATATTAAATCAACTGATCAAGCATATAAATTTGCTCAAGGATACTCTAAAGATGATGGTAAAGAGCAAGATTGTCCAGGTGGTGCAATCCTATTGAATCTAAATGAAAGAGCTTTTGAACAGGTATGTATATAGATATAAGAATGGCTGAGTAAAATGTAGAAACAAAACTACTCTGTCGCTGCCAATATATATGATATTTGGTTTATTTAACTGGAGACCTTTATATGTAATAAAGATATTGGTGTTTATAAGTTAAAACCGAGGTTTTATACCATTAAATAAATGAATTTAATACTGATTATACTAATGTTACAGCTATAAATCCATATTTAACTATATAATAGACTTGCATTCTAATTAGGAATATAAAAATATTAATTTTCATTTTATATTTAGTTTTTATTATCTAACTAAATAAAGCTCTCTCCAACTCTCTCTCTATATAAGATAGAAGTGCTTAAGGTTCATCTCTGTCATACATTAATTGACATATAAAGGGTTAGCATCTTAAGTCTGCTTTTTTTTTCTGATACATATAGTTGAGAATTTGACGTTATGTACAACATGCGTGTGATCATGTCAAAAGTAATCTCAGCGACAGTATTATAATGCAAGATATTATATGATGGATTAATATTTTAAAATACTTTTTCTTTTGATATCGCTTGCAGTTTTACTAGCCATATTAATTATAATTTTTTCTATAATGAGATACTCCAATGAAAATAGTTAAATAGTATAACAAAGTTCTCATTAGTAGATTACTTGATTACAGAATATTAATAATATAGTTATAATTTATAGGAATTGTGTATTTTTTTATTATTTATAATTGAATATAATATATGATTATTTGAATATAATATATTTATAGATTTTATGTATATTTATTATTCATTTAGTAATGGTTTGCTCATTATATATATAATTAATTATTAATATTCTATTTTTATATTATAAGTTATAGGAAATATATTATATTATAATAATAAATTATGTATTTCAATGTATATTTTAAGTCATAATCAGTATGTTGGAAATAAATAAAATCTTTAAACCCAATGCTACGAATTATTAGAAGCATAGATCAATGATCTATAGTCATAGTAGGGGGTGAACCGGATAATTATAAATATATAATTAGAGATGTACCGGTGGTACTGATGTACTCATTTAATTTATCTGAATTATTAAATAGTTTTTCTTCATTAGATTATCCTAGTATTTTGATATTTAATTACTATACTAGTAGTTCGGGAGTGGGAAAATATTAATTAGATTATTATTATTAAATTATGATTAGAGATTATTTATCATCATGAGATATACAGTTGAGATGATTGGTAAAATAATAATTAGTATTATAAAAATACTCAATAATAATAATATTTTTAAAATAATAAATAGACTTATAGTTATGTAATATAGCTTAATAGATAATAAAATGTGATATAATTATTTTAGATTATTTTAATTATATATTAATAAGAAATAGATAATTATAAATCATTATATATTATATTAATGAATAATCAATATATTAATTTTCAATTATAATATAATAATGATTAACAATAATAATAAGATATTAAATAATAATAATATAATAATGATATGTTATATTAATAAAATGGTTTTATCAGACTTTAGAATATAAGATAAGAATCATCGAGTTATATTATTATTATTATTATTATGGATGCTGGGGGAATTGTATAACTTATTTCGAGCGTTTTCCTGTTTCTCTATTATTTTATTATTATTATTATTGTGTTATATTTGTTTTATATTATTAGTTTATATTTTACTTATATATATATGCTGATATAAGCTGTTTAGATGTTCGATTTATTGCACATCGGTTATTTGGAACTGTGACGAGAGCATTTCGTCGTTTGATTTATCATAAGATTATACTTATATTATATATATTATCCCGTATTGAGGCATTTCCCAAGAACCCTGATATTATTAAGTGAATAAAGTGACGTCAATACTTTATCGTTCTCTATAGAATATATAACATGTAATGAAATTTTGAAAGAGAGTAGGTATTTGAGTTTATATCAAATTAAGAGAATATTAAATTTTATATTATTTATTAGATGAATATATTTTATAGATTTTATTTTATATTAAAAAGTTTAATTATATTAAATGTTTAAATAAGATTTATGATATAAATTAATAGGAAAGGCTATAAAATTAATACAACTTCATAATTCTCTTCAGCTCGCTTCATGATTTGATATGTGAGATATGAACTACTCCTGTTTATCATTTGTTTGTAATAATTATAAAAGAGATATTATGCTTGAGTAGATATGACTCGATATTTTTTTTTTTATTATTATTATTAAAATAGTGTAAATGTATGAAATGTGTTATGAGGATCGTCTTTTCATAGTGTTGTTTAATTTTTAATACTTATTCTCACTATTAATACCAGATAAGAAATACTGAGAAATAAAGTGTGTATACTCGTTATCAGCAAAGCTTATTAATATGTCTTATATATTGCATTCATGAATATATAGCTCGATGTATTATCGTTTAGGCAAATATTCTTTAATAGGGTAATAAAAAGTGTTAAGTAGAGTCATAAAGCACAGAAATTTAGCATACTAATTATAAATGAATATATAGATAGACTTAAAAGTATTCAAAATTATATATATGTTAGAGCTCATTTTTGACATAAATGACTTTATTTTAATATAATATTTCTTATATCTGGGAGGACGATCTATATGAATAATCTATAGATTAAGAAAATCATCTAATGATTATTATATAGTATGAGTGAGAATTGTAGACGCTGGATATTGCGAAACACATTATAATATAAATGTGAGCATAGAAGAGATAATATGTAACTTTACTTTTTGATTTATCACATAATAGAACATTATATTTGGTCTTTATAGGTAATTGGATTAGTCTGTCATAGGCTATAATATATCATGACTCCATAATTGTAACTTCACGGTTTTACCAATCATTAATACTAGGGTACGGGATTTATTACTACCACACTATATATTCTTTTTGGTTATAGGATTAGCTGGCACGATTAATTATTATTTTTATATATTATACTTTTTTCAGTATGTTTACATGATGGTTTGTAGATAAGAAATGATTTACGTATCATATCATATTGTGATTATATTACATAATTTTATATAGATATTTATAATCGTTATATAAAGATCCATTATTTTAAGATGTATTTAATAATATTAGTAATTAGTATGAGGTGAAAATAAATATATGTTTTAAGGAGAAAAGAAAATAATTTATATAATATACTTTAACCTTTGATAAATTTCACATTTATATATTCAATGATATAGAAATACTAAATAATAAGTGCATAATAAATTTTCAATTTTAACATTATTTTTACACCTTAGGATAATTAAAAACTTATAATTGAGTTATCCGAAGCACCAGTGCTTGTGGTGTAATGATTAATTATTGAATGATAGAGTAATTTTTTTTTCTTAATGCTTCTGAAAGTATCAATAATAATTGAATAAAATAATCCAACTTACAGTTGCTATATGATGTCAATTGGATCGAAGCAGATATATTTATAGAATTATATTTAATTTATAAAGAAGTTTGCCAAATTTGTCACGTGTATTATTACTATTGGTAAAATTTATGACTCAGGGTTAAAGAATAATTTACCTCACTCACTAGAGATTATAAATTTCATGTATATTAGTAATAATAATGTATAATATCTCGAAATTGTGACTACAAACTTTACCCAAAACCTTTGCCGAATGTGAATCAAAAAAGAATTCTATAATATATATATATATATAAAATATTTATCACACCTTAGTGAGTTGGCGGTGGAACTATACATGTTTTTAGATAATAACCAAATTATGATCAGTAGATACTAGTTAAGCTGATGGGGTAGAGGTAGGAGAGACAGTTCACGCAATTCAGTATTGAAAGAAAGCATTAGAAAAGTGGGAAAATAGCTACGATTTTAGAGAAAAGCTAGATCGACGATATCAAAACCGTTGAAATACGGAGTATAGATTTCATAATATTACGTTGTTCATACGATGCTCAACATTGGCATATGAAGACTCTTACAGAATATTCGATTATGGCTTAGTTTATTATATATCTTTACTTATATAATAATATTGCTCTCGTTATATTCCAATGTAGAGGGTAGAATTATAACAAGATAATTAATTAGGCTAGATAACAGGTATTAGAGTAGAAAAACTTAGAGTGTGTTATTCTTGTGCTGAAGATTATGAAATATGGACATAAAGTATCATATTCATGAGCATGACATATATGTATATATATAATATTTATCTATTATTAAATTGATTGCTTAAGTTTATTTAAGAGTTTGGATTATTGTATAAATGATATGGATCGTATTATTTGTTGCGATATGATGAGTGACCTATATTAAAATTCTGTTGTGCTAGGGTGATAAAGGTCAATATAACTTTAATAAATATTCAAAAGCTTATACTGCATGACACTGCCTGTTATTAACACTCATTACATTGTAGAGATAACATTTGCTAAAATGTGAGGCTTATATGACATATTCGAAATGATTTCGAGAGATGTTTATTGTGAATATAAAAAGGAGAGAAAATAATTATAAAAATAGTAGTTTTATATTAATATATACTATACGTTCAGAAATGTAGACTGAGACTACAGATCTAGTTTTGTTGAACTCAAGATAGTGAAGTAAGCAGGGCGTAATTAATAATAGATATATATGATCGATTTACTTTTCTTCATGCTTTGATTCTAACCTCATAGCTAAGATTAATTTCAAATTAGGTTTTAGAAAAATATATGTTTTCATCATATTCTGAGTATATTTGCATTGTTTTTTTAGGGGCATTCTCTGTCGACAGTTTTTTTATGAGATTATCTTCGCTTGTTCTGGTTGGTATACTTTAAACTACGTGTTAATGATAAAAAGTAGATGTTACTGCAATAAAAAATACAAGTGTAAATAGATAATGTATATTACTACTCAGTTAAACGTATAATCGGGAGAATAGCTAGTATAACAATTAGGTTACTATATTAAATCATCGTGATTTTATCTAAAATATTAGAGTTTTTATATTACTATAGATTATTAAATGTCATCTTGGCAGTCGCTACAGTGGCTTTTTCTCCTTTAAGAGTTGTGCTATAGTGAGAATCTACTTCGGTTAACGTGTCAATATGTCACATCTACATCTATGTTAGATAAGTGGTAATGATACGTGTTTTTTCTCTTATTTATTCTCATTTAAGTTTTCTGATAAGTTGCAGTTAATATAGTAACTAAGCAGTACCTATCTACAAGTCTGAGTGTGAAGTTCAACGTAATCATCGATTGTCACTCGATGTTAGTTATGATTGTGTATATACGATAGCTAGGGTGATTTGACACAACATGAGAATCGAGTTAAATACCCATAAGAATAATAAGTTTTAAGAGGTTTTTTACTGTGTGTATCAATCTTTATACGCGTTTCACAAAAGAGGCGGCTTGGGACAAAATGCTTTGAAATAGAGATCCGGTGTAGTTCGGGAGTGATCAATGCTATATGTTAATCATAACACATACTGTAAGTACCTATGTTAGTATACTGTCTATCAAGATAGTTGTTTGATGAGAGATTCCAAACAACTGGTTAGTGTTCAGAGTGTGATTGTCGATATCTACTGTGTATTAGGCTATATTTAATATAAGATATAGTCTTATGTCTCTTATTCACTTATATGGTATATTTATTTAGCTGATAATGCAAATCTTTCTTGTCACTGCAAATAGTATGCCCTATAGAGATCTCAAGATAGATAGTAGAGCCCGGAACTTGTATCTTCTCCGCTGTCTTGCATGTCGACCTGAAGCAACTCATCGCGTCAACAACTTTGTTAGAATTTAACATCTGCAAAGGAGATCGAAAAGCGAGATAATATTTTACTCGAACTTAAGTTAGTATCTGTAGATAGTAATAATTGGTATGTTTTTTTGTTGATTTAAGTTACGTTTTTCGCTAGAGAAAATGACTTAGTCAACGTTTTTCGGACTGCGCCAACTGCACTAATACGTGTACTGGTCGCTATCCGACAGGAAAGCTGATTTGATAGTGTACTATATCGTATATGTGGGATCATCTATGCTATTTTTCAGATTATTTTGTGTTTTTATTCTGAGTCTCTTTCCGCAATAGATAGTTCACAAAAGATATAAATATTAATTAATAACAACACATCGTTTTGGTAGTTACTGCGTATTGCACTATTGAGACCGTTGGTTTTATACTTTCGTTTAAAAAAATTTGTATCTAAGTGAGTTATAGAAGCAGACAGTTAAATCCGGTCATCTTCTACACTCAAAGTATTTATATTGGATACCGACTTTTGTAAATGCTAGAGATTGTGCGAGAATCAGAACGTCTCGCCGTTGTGTTCTCGTGTTCCTTTTGACATTTTGAAGTATAGAATTTGATTGTGATCAGTACTGTATAAAAAGACGATAGTCAATCGTCGTGTGTTTTCAAATACCTACAATAAACCCAGCAAGTTTATCTATTGGTTCGAATTTCTAATACAATACTCAAAACAATTGCGTCATATATTAGCTCTTGAAAACTAGAGAATCTATTGGAGGAGATGATGGATACTCATAAATAATAATAATACATAGTGTATACCAACTACATGTTCATAAAATAATCTACAGAGTACTAATGGTTTGTTTATCTTATATGTAGCAGTGGATGAGAACGATTTAGAATAACCGAATGTGTAACGCTTCTTCCATAGACGAGTTTTTTACATCTGTAATTGGTATAGCATACTTTGATATCTATCAGATGAGATCATACATCATCATTATGAGTATCTACACTCAGTGAACGTTAACTCTAAGGGGAATTAATAATATAATAAATAAAAAAAAAAAATAAAATTATTTATATATATATAACTAATCTACTATTATTTTAATATATATTATTATAAATAATTAAATTTTAATTAATCTACATCTAAATATATTATTTAACTAAATTAATTCACTTTGTTATATTAAAATATAATCATATATTATAATTATAATTTCTAACTATTATTAACTATTCATTATTACTAATATTTATTTATATTTAAAGACTATATTATTAATATATGATCGTATATATTTATTACTACTATAATTTATATATTAAATATATTCTTATCTATATATATATATATTATGTTAATATATATATATATATATATATTAATAGTATATTATATATATTAATTTATATTATATATATAATATATATATATTATATAATTATATTAATTAATATATATTAATATATATTTATAATATATTATATATTATTAATATATATATATTATATATATATAATTATATAATATATAATCTATATATAATAATAAATGAAAAATAATGTATTATAATAATTCGAAATCAAAGAAAAAATAATCAAAATTATGATACATAAAGGTTTTAGAAGATTACCATTTTTGTAGAATGTAAATTTTAATGGGACTTAACATCTAATAAATAATAACATAAAAAAACAAACATTTTTAGATTTATACAAAGTTTTTAATATATAGATCTATAAATGAATACAGTGATCAAATTCTAATATAATGCTATATATATATATATATTATCCGTGCAAACTAATACTAAAAATACTGGATATTGTAATTGATATATAATATTCATATAAGTGATAATTATAACTACTATTAATTAGCTAAAGATACGCAATTATTTACTTACATCCGAAAAATTTGGGTAAATTATTACCCTGAAAGGCTAAAATAATATATACGATAGAAAGATATATAATAAATCCAATGGTTTTTTCTAGTATATCAACTTAAATATTATAAATAACTATAAATATAGAATCTAATATATATATTCTGTTTATGAATTTAAACTGATGTTTCAAGGTATATTATACGGTTTATATTAAAATAATTATATAATGACTTAAAATTGTAATATATTATATTTTAGTAATTATATGAATTTTTTTATATTTTTTCACATAATTATTTATTCTTAAATAGAAATTTTTGGTTCATATATTTTTACCTATCATACATGTTTATTTACATCTAATAGAGTAGAGAGGTCTTAGTAGAAATTGCGTACAACATGGGGAGGCACTATTGCGAGAAATATATTATAGTGGCCTCACCCTAAAAAATAATAAATATATATATATTAATATAATGAATAATTATACTAGTGTGTACTAATTTATGTAAAGTAAATAATATCAGTCATATAATTGTTGACTATGAAATTTGTATAATTTTATACCAAGTGAATATTTGATATTCCATGTGTATCAATTACTTTCTAAAGCTATAAGAGTATATTTGCTAATATTCTCTTTAAATATAAGATTTTATGTTTTAAGTTATTTATTATAGAACATTTATACATTATGTTATATGATTTTTTTTTTTATAATTACTATGATTTAAATTTATAGAGCTCTTATATATAATATATATTAAATATTTTTAACAGTGAAAGTTAGATTCTTATTGTCTGGTCTGTTCACTTAAGAAAATATTATAAATAAAGAATTTTCGTAATATATTATATTTATAACATATATATTGTGAACACCATTAGTAAAAAGACTTTATAATAAAATTATTAAAATAAAGAAACGAGCTTGTCATCTCATTTCATTAATGTAGATAGCATTTTCATAATATTCGTTAACTCACCTAGCTTTCAAAGGTTGTAGCACAACTAAACTGACTATCTATATTAAAGACGAAGTGGAAGTATCTCTTAACTATCTTTATATCGATTCCTAGCACCTATGTGTCGTGTAGCATTGGCAAATGTTAACACATTGGTTCTCAAGAGTATAATATTACTCTACCTTTATGTACCAATAAAGTATTGTGCGTGATTCAAAAACCTTGCAAACCAGTTATAGATCACGTTATATACGCGTTAGTGTAGTCGATTACTGAGGCAGAGTATGTCATTGATAAATACGAGCGCTTGTGCTTAGTTAGAATGTATAAGTTTTGACCTTATTCTCGTAATAAATCTTTGTCAATTATTGGAGCAGATGGAGATCATGTTATTTGCAGATTAAGAGTTATAACCTAAGACTGATTGAACTGGCAAAGTCAATTGCAATATAAAGTGTTTTCTGAAATAACTTGTCTAATAATATAATTTTATTTTACTGTGTCGTAATTAAGCTGGGTGCTCATGCAGGTGCCTGGAGTTTCTTCAAAGAAAGATGAGTTCAAAGTTAATATGTGGTACTTTTATTAAGACATTTACATCTCGTTTTATTTTGAGCGAACTCAAGAATATTGTAGATTTTCAAACCGTGATAATCTATAAAAAAGAGTATATTAGATTTAGAATTATCACTATCTTCTCCATACTTTATCCTTCGATACTCAAAGACATATCATAACATTTTTATGGAGTTATTCTTATTCATTGTATCACTCGATACAGATCATTTAACTATACAAAAATTGATCTCCTAATCATCTATGAACTGGAATCTAAGTATACATTCTGTTAGTTGAGTTATATGAGCACATCGTATTATTAACGAATCAAAATGTTTATACCTTCATCAGGGTCGCTATGCTTTTGCAAACGGCTTTAGTCTATGTCCGTATCGCTCATACGACTATCTCGAGGATAATTCGACGTTAATATCTTGACTCAAATTTAGTATTTAATATAGTCTATTCACCTATTATAAGTCATTACATCATTTTATTATCCTTAAGGAGATTTTAGGGCTATAATAGTATCACTAGAGAGGAGCATGGATAGGGGCACTCTGACTAGTATATGTTTGAAACATATACAATATTCAATATATATAGATCTACGTTTCACATAGATATAAGTTCATAGCGATTATCATTTAGATGTGGTAATATTCTATTTTTCAATCTCGTTATTTAGATGCTTAATTGGAAGAGTTGGCCAATAACTAAATGGAGACAATATAGTAAAATAAACCGTAATAAATAATGTAGGTATAGTTATATTCAGGATAGTTTAAAACAAAAGTATCTGCTGTCTAAGCTTTTTACTATTCCACTCAGTTTCATTTCTTTTTTTTTTAAATTGTATGTTATTTTATTGAAAATGGTTATTTATGCTACTTTATTTTGTTTCACTCACGCGTATGTTGTGATTGCAAGGGCCAATAATCAATATAGGCTCGAATGAGTAGAAATTGTCTTGCATTATTTGAGGATTTAGATTGATTATGTAGCCTTCACAATGGAAGGGATAGGGCCTTTGTGGGAGAACATTCATCAAAATTATAGTATTTAGATCACGAAAGAAAGTTTGTATACAGTGTAACTGCGTTGCCCAAATAGAACATAAGGAACAAAGAATAGAAACTTTCTATAATTGCGAATTTATTTTTTAAGGACTCGCTCTCTGTAGCTTCTAGTTTTTCAAATTCATAGTATTTCCGTAATTGTATATAGAATTGGTAATCTATTGAAATAAAAATATAATAGACATGGCGGAAAGGAATATAAGTGAAGTGATTTCAGTGATATAAGTCATATCTGAATACTTGTCACCAGTTTGTTTTAATAATTATTTTAATATATAAATAGTTTATTTTAATTATTATTACTTTTTCTTTGTATATTTTATGTTTGATTTAGAGGATGCCCGGCCTCCTGTGCTTCCGCCGTAAAGACATATCATATATTTAGAATAATTTAATTATAAACGTTTTGGTATCTAAATGTATTGTAACTCAATTATAAGTATGTGTAAGTATTAGATAGTATATAGTAATATCATTTGGGCAGACTGATTTTCTGAAGTTTACGTTTTTTATAAAGTATTTAATTTTAGATTTATCAATAAAATAGGTGTCAATAATACGGATGGTTTATAGTGAGAAATTAGTGTTGTGGTCGCATTAGTAGAAAGGATCGTGATAATGTATTATCTTGTATTATATAATAGGTGGGAGTCTTATATAATTGTGATAAATAAAATGATATATACGTATTTTTAAGTGACAGCAGCAGTAGATTTCATTAGAATATTCAAAAACTGGGATAATTTATACTAATTAATATAGATATTTAAATATATCTCAACAAAGTATGGATATAAGTATGCATAAATGATAAAAACGAAAATATTCTAGCTGCAATGAATATATATTATAGAAAAAAGTAGAATAATTTTTAGAAAAATATTTAAGTCAGGGAGACTACCCCACTATGCATCATTACTCCACCTCCACCGCACCACCGATCTCACTCACGAGATGCTCAAATTCATATATTTGAGTATTATTGGATCACTGGCATGAGAAGTTAGCTTCAGTTTCCGCTTAATTCAGAAAATATAACTAAGATTATATAATAATACGATAGATATATCTTAATAAATAATGTATGATATTTACATTATTATACCGTGAGTCAGAAATTTATTTCTTGTATACAGTATGAAAAACGATGGGAAGTAAGAAAGTTTGAGTCCGTATTCCCGATTGTCTTCTTGTAGACATTTTATTTGTGAGTGCTAATTTTACTATATGAAAATGTCCAAAATTTTCAATAGAAATTGATCTATATATTAAATTATATGATATACTTTTAAGCAACTTGAAATTTATAATAACTATAATATATTATAGTTTATAATTTATTTAGTTATATTGTATATAATAGATAATATATGATAATATATATATATATATAATATAAGTATATTATATATTAATAATATATATATAATATATATATTATTAATATTTAATATTAATTATATATATATATAATATATTATATATATATATTATATATATATATATATAATTAATATATTATATATATAAATAAATTAATATAATATATTAAATTTTTCATATATTAATATATATATATATATATATCTATATATATCTATATACTATATTTATATATGTATTAATGTTAAATTGACTCGTGTGTACCTTTTCCATTAGAAAATAGAATTTAAGTATCTTAAAAGAAAATAGAAACAAAAGAAAGTTGAAATTGTCGTAAATTGTCAAATATAAACGCACATACTCAAACACATACGGCGAAAATACGCAACAGGCACTACACAATACATCACTTATATATATAATATTATACATATATTAGTATATATATGTATATATAATATTAAATTAATTAATAATATATATATATCTACTATATATATATATATAATATATATATTATAAATATAATATTAATATATATATATATATTTTATATATACTATATATATATTATATATAATATACTGCTTTATTGTATATCTTTGATTCGACATGTCATTTACCTATCAAAAATATTTTTACTTTCTTGCATCTGGCCCACATCAGGTAACACCTAAAGATCGCATCTAAACTTATAACTAACACTTAATTTTTAATTTACACTATACTTATATATAATCAACGTTCCGGCCATATATGCTTATCATTTAGGTTGACCTAAAATAAATATACTATCACCACTCACTCTTCCCTAGTTAGCCGCACTCTCTAGCACAGCACTACACATGTCCTATAGTTCTCACACCCGGGTCTCAGGCCACGTTTTGTCCTTTACGATTGCGCGGGAATTGGACAGCTCTTGTTCCTTACTAATATAAATCATTATAGTATACTCTCACCAGCAACTTTAGAACTATAATGATTATTACAGTCCCCATCTAGTTACCTTACGATTGCCTGTTATCTCATATTAACTTATAATATATTCTATCTAATAGTTTATATATTATATATATTCTCTATAATATAATATATTTACTTATATATTATATATATATTATTCTTCTATCAATATATTATAATATATATTATATATATATATATATATATATTTCAATCTTATATATAATCTATATATTTTATATATATATATATATTATAATATAATAATAGTATTATAGATAATATATTAACTATTTATATTTTAATTAGAATATTTATAATATTATAATTATTAAAGTACTATATATATATATTATATATATATATTATTATACAATATGTATTGTAGTAATAATATATATAATATTATATAATAGTTAATAGTAAATTTATTATAAATTTATAATTGAGATAAAATCTGTAGTAACATTTAAGAATGCGATATCTATATATGTTATTTATAAAATCTACTTATATTTTTTTTTAATATGCTCTCTATCTATATTATATATATTATATATATATTATTACTATATATGATAGGAACGCTATAGTAAATATTATCCGTGTAGCAAGGAGGTTGATGTCAATTATGAGCGTTTGGTATATTAATCAATACGATAGAGGAACTGGCTACTCGCGTGGTTAGAATTGTTATTCTTCAACGCTGTAACGGATGATAATTTAAGCTGTTATGGGCTTTTTATGTCTCAGTAAAATAGAGGTGAGAATTTGTTTTAATACCTTAGACCTACTAGAGTACTGAAGCTAATACAGTTGAGTTATGATGTTTGATATGAGTTTAGGTGTTATATATATGCGGAGCATTATAAATAGTGTGTCGATTGATCATCAGTTGTTCATATTAAGGGTAGTTAGCGCAGGACTATGAAGCAGGTAAATTATTGCTGGGTCTGACTCGGTCTCCATTAATTTAAAATTAGCCTTCTACGACTCCATCATTTTAAAATTACACAGCACCCCTCGATGAGCTGTGAGGTCAGGGGGCACGTTTAAAAAGGTGAGTATTTGTTTAATCGGACAATAATCCTTATTCCTATATAGGATTTCTATTGATATACTATTTAGTTTTTATTGTTATAGTTTTATTATAATAGATTTATATACATTAAGTAATTTGAAAATTTTGCACCTATATATAATTAAAATAATTTAAATTGCAATTATCCTCTTTATGTATAAATTCGAAGAATGAATAGGAAGATATACTATAAAATAATTTTTTCTTTATTCTCACTTTCAAACAGAGTAGAATTATGTTCAGTATACTCAATATCAATTCCACTTACTTATAATGTGACGAGAGTCGCTAATAGAGATTGAAAGAAGATATAAGTAAAAGAAAAAAAAAATAAATAAATAAATCACAAGCATCATAGTAAATTCAATTTCGAAATACTTTGAACAATTTTTTTTATTCATATAAATATAAATTGTATCCTTTATTATAAAAAGAAAAACATAGCAACCTGAAGCATATTTTAATACTTTTTCTATGACTTATATAATGTATGATTATTACACTAATATCTTGTTATTGTACTTTGTGTCATAATAATTAGGCCCGATTATATTATATATATAGTATATATAATAGTAATATGATATAATGCTATTAATATTATTATATATATATATAATAAATACTGACCAAAATATTTAACGTGCTTTATCCCTATGCAGGGGGTTAATAAACGGAGGGGATACTATAACAGAATTAGAACTTTAAGGCCGCTATCCAAACCAGGCCATACATACGTATGTTACGCTACGATCTGAAGTTTTAATTATCTTATATGCCCAGGTAAGATATATAAAATCAACAGGCTATAGCTCACGGAAGATTTGAACAGCTAGATATTATTCCGTATGAGAGTATGACGGTGACTACCTCCTTGCGTATAGAGGTACGTGTCTATATAATGATTAGAATATATAATATATATATCATTGAAAAATATTAATATATATTAGTGTAGACTTCTAGCAGATTTAGACTTAAAATTATATTTAACTTGTTGATAAATTTATTTCTTTATTATACTATATTTGGTTTTATTGAATTTATTATGTAATATATATGAGGAATTACAAAAATAATGTGTTTGTTAGTATTAATGTCGAAGTGATACCTAGAAATTATTAAATTATGTGATATATTATCGGATAGATGTAAGATTTGGATGAACTTACTTAGGTAAATTAACTTTTATTTGTTGAAGTCTGCCTAGTCGGCCAACTGTTGAATATAAATGTTATTAGTTATGTTGGTGATTAATATATAAGGAGTTTTGTGCATGAATGTGACTCAACGTTATATCTGGAAATAATTTCTATATTGTATTATGAAGTAATTATACTTAGAAACAGTTACAAATATAACAGGAGAAGTGGTAATAATAAGAAGAAAGAACGAAAGAGTAATATTGTACTCGATGCATAATTAGGTTAAGGAAGATAGCAGTGTTGAATAACGGACGAATATATGATTAAGAAGACTCTGTTACTCAAATACTAAAATAGAAAAAAATTATAAAGTATAGTAGAGCTTTGTTATATGTATAGATAAGTTTATTCAAGACTCTAACTTATACTATGGTAATATAAATATTCGTCGGTGATATTTATGGGAGGAAGTATATGATTGCGGAGTTGTATAAATGGTGAAAGGTGTTTAATGTTCTTAAAAATATATGTTATTGTATGTTAAAGTTTTAGGTATTTGGTATTATATATGAATATAAGTGTATAGATTACTGTCGGAAAAGAGCGGAAAAGGTATTATGTATAAAAATATTTGAATTGGTTTATTTGCAGAAGTGATATAAGTTTGTATTGGATATATATTTATAATCACATAATAGGTAATAAGTGATCTTAGATTATTTACTGTGGGGATGAGAAGAATGCGCGAATTCTCTGAGATAGATTAATTAATTAAAAGTGTTAAGTTAAATAAATAAATTGAGTAGTGTAATTCATGTTTCTGACCATAGAATAACTAGGATTCTCTTTAGTATTGTCTCTGAGGAGTGTTTTTATATTGATGAAGAATTTTTATACTGTGATTTAAGGGGATATTTAATAGTATTATATAGTTAGAGGAGGAGATTTATAAGTAGATGAAGATTTGTGTGTATAATATATGTTACCTAGTATTTATTTCGTTCACTTAATGATTTTTTTTGTGTGTTGTGTGGTACTTATGTGATGGTAATTATTTCCTTTTTACCTCGAGCTGAGGTGGTGGGCTTTATGTGTGTATAGATGGTTTTAGTTAAAAGTGCCATATGTTGTATATAGGGGTGGTGGTTCTGAAGAGTTCGCCGTCATTATAAAACGTATTATTATGTAATTTTTTAGGCAAATAATATATTGTTGAAATGGGGAGGAGGGGGTATTAGAGTGGGGGTTATGAATTCGTGGACGAGGGTGGTATATTACCCGAGGATGCTGTATAGAGGGAGGCAGTTAGGGTCTGTTCTGTAGATATTTTGTTGAATTGTATGAGAAGTGGAGGGTGGCTGGGTGTAGTAATAGTGTGTTATGTATTGGGGAAGCATTTAGGAGATAGGATTTTGGAGGACATTTTGGTAATTATGGGAGGGGATAGTTATATCACAGGTGTGTTATAATGAGATGTGAGTGTGTGCGAGGTGTGTGGTTTATTCTCTATGCAGCGAGAATAGGTGCTGGAATAACTCGTGGGTGTATAACGACGATGTAGTAAGTAAGATGGTGAGGTTACAGAGAATATATGATGGTGATTATGATGCTGATTTTATGGAGAGGTAGTGAGGAAAATTGTGGGTATCTTTTGTAGTGTGTGGTACATTTGGGATCTATCAATAGAGAGCGTGGTAATGCGATAGGTAGGAGGAGGAGAAGAAATATAATGTGATATGTGATAGTAGTTTAGATGAGGTTGAGATGTATGGTGAGGTGTTACTTGATATAACAAGTAACGTGAGTTGGGTTTCCAAAAATAGATTTCTTGAATGCATCTAAGAAGAAGAGTGGAGGTGGTGGTGGTAAAGAATAATTAGTGATATCTATGTGGTGTTGGTGGAGAGGATATAGCTTTAGTTGGAAGATAGTATGTTTAGCAAGTGAGTAGCTTGATAGAATGAAGTAATTGTGTGGAGATATTTTTCTTGAATCAAATAAAGTTGAGATCATATATTTATATACTAATGATTTTCATATTGCAAGTCTGAGAGGTTTATTTTTTGTGTTCTATAGCTGTTATGAGATATAAGTCTTGTAGGATATGAGTAGTGATGTTATAGAGTATAGAGGGTAGTGATGTGGTGGTGTGGTAGGTATTAGGTAAAATGGACTAGTTTGACAAAAGGATAGTGTTGTGTGTAATAGAAATTCGCACTTAATGGAGTAATGTTGAGGTATTGAGTTAGTCTAGATTATATATTATGAGATATAAAGTAGTGAGACGATAGAGATGCAGTTGTAGGGGATCGGATTATATTAGTAGTTGAGATATTTCTTGAGTTGATTGGAGAGATAGGAGAGGTTAATAAGGTTAACTGGTTGATAAGTGGTAAGAGTAGGGAGATATGGAGTGAGTGTAAGGGTTGAATGATAATTGGGAGTATATAAGTGAAAGGTATTATAGTTTGGAGAGGTATGGAGGGAATAGGGTTGAGACTGTAGATGTAGTGAGAGTGGAGAAGTAATCAGGGGGATTAGGATTGTGGTTGAGTGGATGGAGATATTAAAGTGGCATTATTTAAAGAGCGCTGAGAAAGGTGTGTTGGATGATTAGATGTGTAGGGTGGCATGAAGCTAAGAAGGATTGGGTAGTAGAAGGTGGTATAGGAGAGAGGCTCATAAAGATGGTGTAAAAAGGAATATTGATAATGCAAGGCTTTGATGAAAATGGTGGGAAGTAGAGTTGATGAAGAGAAGCTTTGTTGTGTGAGGGTAGGAATAGAAGGAGTTATAAATGAGTGGAAGAAGAGGTGGGTGGAGAGGATATGATAAAAGGAATAGCCAACAGATAATGAGATGGGTGTAATAGAGTGACCGGAAAAGTGATCGTGGTAATGTAAGATTTTGCGAACTCAAGTTGAAAGAGAATAGTTCGGAGAAGATTAGTCGAGTGGATGAGGTTATAAGTGAATGGTAAAGATGGGGTGGGAAGGAGTGGGAGATTCATTGTAAATCCAAGATGGAAGGGTGAGGGGAAGTATGTTGATGATATGGTAGTGTTGATAGTAGTGTTGTATTAATTGAATGAAGAGGTGGGGGTGAGATGTGAAGAGTTGTATAGGTGGGGCTAGATATTGTAGCATCTGCAAGAGTGAGAGTAGGTTGGTGTGATTTTGCACGAGTCTGGAGGAGGTGTTATTGTGTGGAGAGAGTGCTAATTACATACACTATTTTGAGAGAAGATGTTGCAGCAAGATATGTTGATGAAGAACGGAAAATATATTGGAGTAGTTAGAAACTGTCTATAGTTTGGATGGTGTCGATTTATGAAGGGAACTGGCCACTCTGTAGTAGAGTAGGATTGAGTATTGTGGTGTGTACAGAAGGATCGTATTGTGTTTGTTGTTTATAGAGGATTGTATGGAGAGGGAGCAGATTGTTTATTTCTTTAGAGATACAGAGTTAAGAGTGAGATGTTATATAGGGTTGTGTTGGTCACCTGGCTAGTCGTAGTGGTGTGAGTATAGGTATATTAACGCAAGGGGTGTGATAGATAGGAATGATGGGAATATAACGCATATAAGAGGTAGTGACAATGATTTGATAAGTGTGGTAGGGTGTGTAATAAGTGGAGAATACTTGCTTTGGGAGAGATGTACCAGTTTTGACCAAATTGTAATTAGGTAAATGGAGATGAGGGAAGTAATTGAGGTGCTTTGAGAGGAATATAGATACCATATATCTACAATACGGATATGTAACCTAAAACGATATCCTGATGGAGAAAACGTTAAGATAGATGAGGTTTAGAGTTACAACGTGTATGGGTGTTTTAGATTATTGAGTTAAGCAGATTGATAGAGTGTAAGAGGGGGGGAATATTTGTGAGGGTGTTGGGAAAAACTGGAGTGGGTCTTGGAATTTAGGTGTATATGGTTATTCAGCGATTATAGGAATGTTCTGCGTGAGCATGGTGTTGTTGTGTTAGGAAAGGGAGTAGTAGTCTGTAGCTTAGTATTTGGTGATTGGGTGATGAGGAGGATTCGATGTGACAAGGGGTTTGTAATGTCCGGGGTGTGGTCATTTGTGTTTATGGGATAGATGTTTTTGCCTGTAGAGATGTGAGGTGAAGCGAGGGTGGAATGTGTGATGATACGGCGAATTCTTACTACATATGAGAAGGGATGATAAAGGTAAGATACTCGTTTGCGGAATAACTGTGTCTTGAGGAGCAAGGAACGAGTGAGTTTGCTAGAAGGCTGTTTGGTGTAGGGAGTGTTTAGAGGGGAGCATGTGTCTGGTACGAAATAATAGTGCTAAATTGGATAAGAGTAAGAAGTTGGTTAGCTTTGTCTTGTAGGTGCAAAGGAAAAGAGTGAGTGGGTGTGTGTACAGCGTGTTCAGAGGTTTTGTTACCTTTTGATAAATATAGTAGGGGTTAGTAGTAATTGGGAGAAGAAGTGAATCAATTAGAATAGTTGTATGTGATTGTGATTTGACCGAGGTTGTATAGTTATGTAGGGGGGAGAAGGTTAATAAGGGAAGTGAAAAGATAGAAATTAGAGTTAGAGTAGTGTTAATATGATGAATGAGAAGCTTTGTGAGTTAGTCTGAAGAATATTAGTGTAATAGTGGATGGAACTTCTATATGACAGAAAGGAGTTTAAAGGATGTAATGAAAGATTATGTTTAATGAAAAAATTTGCAGTATCAGCGGAAGTTGAGATCGAAAGAGTATAGAATGGGAGGTTATATGCTCTAGGATGTTATGCCATTATTGTATAGAAGATAGAAGCTTATTTTAGGAGATATGAGAATGTGATGGAGGAGCGGTTTTTTGTGGGGTAGCAGAATGGGGGATTAAGAGGATTAGGAATAAAGAAATTGTTAGTGGGTGAGTTGAGATGTAGGAAAGATTAGGAGGAATGGTTGGGGATGTCTGCGTTGTAAGATTGGGAAATGCAAAAGATATGAGTATGATGGGAGATGGTAGTGAGAAATAGGTACACGAGAGTGGTTAGGGCAGAGTTTGGGAGGCTACTCGAGGGATAGAGTAATGAGTATGGGAAAGGGGACGACCAAAAAGTAATAGGAGGTGTATTGGATGAATAAAGGAATGCTGGAAGAAGAGGGAGGGATGAGGGAGGACGATGGGTAGGAGGCTTGCTCTGGGATTACAGAGTAGGTGATGTGGTATGGAGGTGGGTGCGGGACAGATGAGAGTGAATGAGAGAGGTGTTTGTACAAGATACACTACAGTTAGTTCCACTGTTCCGTTTTGAGGCGGAGTTGGATTAATAAAACGTGGAAAGTAAAATAATAGAAATAATAATAATAATATATGACAATGAAATAAATCTCCTGACAGAGAGGTCAGGCTGGCCTCTCATCTCTTTGCAGCAGTTCCAGGTATCTTCCAGAATCAATTCAATATCGTGACCTCCCATCGACTGATTACTTCTTCCCAAGACTGCGCCGTGCTAAAACCTGATATGGGTTTGTAGTCATCCACTCTTTGGATGTAATCGTCTACAGAGGGGGTCCTTGCGCGTCCCCGCATTGATCATATCATCTAACACACAGAAACAACATGTGTGTAGGTGTGTGTGTAGGTGTGTGTGTGCGTTAAAGTGTTAAGTGAACTGTGAATTTCCTTCTAAACACAATCCAGCTGAGTGACTCAAGTGTTTTCCTGTGGCGGTTTTTCGGGGGAAGCAAAGAAGGCAGTGCCTCCTATATCATTTCAGAGGTCTAAGGAGTAGATATATTAGAAAGAACCTCTCTTCCCCACTTCAAAGTATATTCAGATTTGAAAAATGTTTTCACTGAAGTCTAAATTTACTTAATAGACAGAAGCGAAAATGAGCTGAGGCAAGACTTGAAGACTCTGCTATTGGGTGAACACATTCTACTTGCCGAGAAAGGCGAGAGAGCGAGTATTATTAGCGTGAGACACCGCCCAATTGGAGGCAATACAGTATTGTCAAATTAAAAATTTGTATTACAAATACATACAGTAGAAGACGGGTTGAACAAATTTAAAATTCCGTATTAATTAAAATAGAATTATACATATTTTTAAATTGTATTTTTTAGAAGACGTTCCCATAAACCTTATTTAAAAATGAGTTTGCTAGTAGTTTTTTATTATTTATGCATAAAATTATAAAATAATTTTAATAAATTATAATTGCAGTAATAAATTGCTGTAGAAATAAATTATGAAATTATCTATAATTTTTTTTATCAATATGATGACTGCTAGAAACGCTTTCATTATATATATATATATATAATATATATATATATAGCAATCAGAAATTTTATAATTATTTAATAATATATAATGTTCATATAATATATATTATTATAATATATATTGTATAACATTTTATATATATTTATTATAAAATCTAATCTATATAATTATTATAATATATATTATATTATTTTATAAATATTAATATAACTATTAAAATTATAATATATATCATTATTAATTATTTTTATTATTCACTTAATAAACATATCTATCGATACATAGTAGCATTAATCTCATTAAGTTGGTTGCTTTACCATACTTTAGTAGAAAATCTCGCTATAACCGACCAGTTTCCTTTTTTTTTTAGCCTTTTTATATAGTAACATTTTTTTAGAATCAATCTCTATGTAAAACTGAGGGTGTATAGGAGTAAGTAGAGTAAGAAGAGAGAGTGATAGATAGAGATTTTTATTTTTATTTAGAGAGTAGAAAGAGTAAGAAGCGACTCGGTGATGTGATGAGCGACTATGCTATAATGATGTGAAAGTTAGTAGGTTAGTGAGTGAGCGATATTATCACTCTATATCCACGTCGTTTGTTTGTTTATTTTTTAGAATGCCATGTTATTCAAAAGAATTTTAAAATTTGATATAAATCACTGTTCGAGGAAAGTAATCTATAAAGTAATTATTTTATCTATTATATTTTAATATTTTTTTATTATAATTATATACATATTTTTTTATTTTTATTATACTTAATTATTATTTTATATTATGATAATTTATTATATATATATATTATATTTGATATATGTTATATATATGTATAAATATTAATATATATAAATAATATTATATAACAATCTATATTATAATTATATATATATATATTTTGTGTTATATTTATATCCCTCTTTATCTCAGGAAGTATTTTACTTATATTGTTTTGGAAAAGAGAGAGAAGAAAGAGAACAGAGAGAGAGATCAATTAATTTGATATACTTTTTAGATATTTAAAATTCTTTTTCTGCCTTCTTGCAAAACGAACTTATGAATGTCTTATAGTGTATATAATTTTCGATTTTGTTCTAATAAATTTTTATTATGTATGTATAAATTATTATTAATATATATATAATATATTATTATTAGCATTTACTTACATCAATAGTTTGATATATACTTTATTGCTTTATTATTATATATAGATAGATATATATGCTAGTTCTGAAGTATATTCTTATATATATATGTTTAAAATATATATATACATATGTAAAAATTAAATATATATCATATAATATATATATACAATATATATATCTATACTATTAGTATATATATATATATATTATATATTATATATATACACTATCTATATACATGTAATAACTATCGTAATAATATCAATTATATACTCCTTATTTTAATACAGTAGATACTTGTTGCTTATTTCTATTGCATCCTTACTATTATAAATGAAATAATATAAAAATAATTAGTAATATATTTATATGACAATATATGATACCTAAATTTTATGATTTTCACAAGTTCTTACATATTTCTTTTGTCTCATATTTCCAATAATAATAATATTTTTAATAACTATACTATATTTATATATTATATATTAATATATTATCATATCATATATATTTATTATATACTATAATATATATAATAATATATTTATATATATATATATATATATATATATTATATATATATATATTATATAAATATATACTTATATAATATATAATATATATATATAATAATATATATATATATATTATATATTATTATATATTATATAATATTATGACCTATGTTATATTAATATATTATATATATATATATATATATATTATTTATATATATATATATATATATATTATTATATAACTCTATAATTCTTTCTTTAATATATACTTCAAAAGATATATATAATATCTAAATTCTTTCTCTTATATATATCTTCAGAATGATTATACATGTACTATATTTATGTTAAATATATATATTTTAATAATCTTGGTGATATATATTGTAAAATAATTATATATTAAAATGTTTTATTTCTATATTTTTTCATAAAATGAGTTATTTTTTATTTTATTTCTTATTTATTTTGAAAATGTTACGATAAAAATTCTTTCCTTTGAAGCTTTTGAAATAAAAAAAAAAACTTTGAAAAGAAAAACAGCAAAACAGATTGAAGCAAAAATAAAATTATAATGATATGTTTACGGGAAAACATAAATAAATAATACAGGAAAGACAGACAGACAGACAGACAGACAGACAGACAGACAGACAGACAGACAGACAGACAGATAGATAGATAAATAGATAGATAGATAGATAGATAGATAGATAGATAGATAGATAGATAGATAGATAGATAGATAGATAGATAGATAGACAGACAGACAGACAGACAGACAGACAGAAAGACAGTAGAAATAGATAATAAATTATAAAATTAGACAGACCAACAGACGACGACAGACAGACAGAACAGACAATCAGCTATATATATAATGGATATGATAGATAGATAGATAGATAGATAGATAGATAGATAGATAGATTTTAAGATGTGTGAGAGAGATTGAAAAACCATTTTACCAGCATGTGATTTCAGACTAGTTAGACACCATTGTATAATCATTTGTCAAATATAAGATACAAAACAACATTATTAGTGTCTTTAAGAATGATGTTCACCATTATTTATTTCAAATCCACCAGTTTGAAAATCTTGGGATTATTTCGGAATACTCTAAAATTGCATGGAATGATCCTGAAGGACAGTGGCATGTTCCATAGGAATTGAATGTTTCACAATGTGCAGTAAAATAACTTTAAGGGTTGCCATACATGCGTCTTTAAAAAGTCACCACTATTTTGGAACATAGTTTCAGTCTGTCTAGCACCGGATCATTGATATTCTCTTGTAAGTAAAATGCTGAATATTTGACTGCAGGAAATTCAATCCTTGTAGTCTGGAACCAAGTAACTCTGCCATCTCTTTTGATAAATCCAATTGTCGCACCAAATTGTTTAACTCTTTTTGGCTTAGAAGATGTGGCGAACTATCAACGTTTGAAGCATATGGACTCTCTCTTTCTGTTCCATATCACTTCTGACTCATCAGAATAACTGTTTTCTTTGATTATATTGTTAGTGAAATTGGCTTTGGGTTTACTTCGTCATGTGGTTCTGGTTTTAAAGTTGATTGGCAGTTTGGGTTTTTGATTTGTGAAATTTTTCATCTTTGAGATAAAGACGCTTTGCAAACAAAAATAACATTTACCATAGTGATTTTCAGGAACTAAAAATGGAACAGCGTTATTTTTACCATTTACCTAAGGTATTGACAATACATTACACTGTGCACAGCAGATATGTGGAATCCACTTATTGCCTTGGTCTCTACCTTGGTCTCAAAATACTACTTGTAGACAGGTTTCATCATATATTCTGCCGCTATGTA
>JABUQX010072583.1:62500-99555 GCA_015478945.1 Trachelipus rathkii
TATATATATATATATATATATATAATATTATTTTATCTTGCAACTATTCCCAGATTGGGGTTGAGGTGCGTAACATACACCGTCCTACCCAGATCCAAAATTTTACGGATATGACGAAATCTACACACCACAAATTCTCAAAAAATCACACACTATTAACCCTCATACATATCTCACTTTCATACACAAACACCACCTCACACACAACAACATCTCTGAATAAAAACACCACCAAAATTAAATCATTCACTATAATGATTAACAAAAAGCCACACAATTTAATAAACCTTTACATCCCCCACTATACCCCATCACACTGCCCCAACAACTATACGCCAAACCTCACCCACATCACAAACCTCCCAAATCTCATAATGGGAGGTGACTTCAACGCCCACCATCCAACATGATACAACTCCAAAGAAGCAGCCCTTAAAGAAACCATCTTTTATCAAACCTAGATCATCTAAACATTCTTAGCAACAAAAACTGCTATACCAAAATACCACCACAAACAAAATAATCATACACATCCCCAGACCTATCATTATGCTCTCCAAATCTACACACTAAACTACACTGGTCAATACAAACTGAACTAAACTCCGACCACCTCCCCATTATCATAAAATATCAAAACTCTAACAAAATAAACCATCCTTTCAGGAAAACATATACAAACTACAAAAAAGCTGACTGGGCAAAATTCACTGATTATATAGAAAACAACACACATCTTTTAAACATCACAAATACCTCTACAATAGATAAAGCTATCCAAAACTTTACGTCATTAATTCAAAAGCCGCAAACCAAAATATTCCCCGGGAATACCTCAAAAATTATAACCCAACTTTAACACCTGAAATCGAAAACTTAATCAATACTCTAAACACCCAATTCACGAACCTAACAGAAAACACACCCCTCGAATAACTCAAATTTCCTTCAAAAAAAAACTTTAAAAACACGAACAATTAACAGCAGAATGTGGAACACAAAAAAAGAAATTCTGAACAACTCAAACAACTACCAAACGCACACTCAAAAATCCAAACTCACAAACCCACAAACAACAGAACAGCACGCAAACATCCACGCAAACATCCTCGCAACACACTTTGCAAAACAAAGTCATAAACTCACACACCCACAAAATAGGAAAATAATCAAAACCCTCAAGAAAATAAAATGCAACCACGACCAAACAATAGAAATAACCACAAATGATTTAGAAACCACCATTAAGTCCCTTAAAAACTAGGGAACACCACATTAACCCAACTAACGCATGTATACAATAGCTCCATCAATTTATATTCTATCCCCCTCCATCTGGAAACGAGCAATTATCATACCAAAGTTGAAACCTGGAAAGACTTCTCAAACTCCTCCTCCTACCGCCCAATCTCACTACTATCCACACTATGTAAACTTCTAAAGAAACTCATTTTGAACAAAATAACACCACACATCCCCAAACAAAAGTTTCAACACGACCTCTAACAAACCACTCAACCAGTAGCCCTCATAAACATCTTTCAACCAATAATAAACGGCTTAAATCTTAAACCCACACACAAAACAATATTTATAGCAATAGACATCAGCAAAGCTTTTGACACAGTTCCTAAGCAAATTTTAATCCATAAAATAATAAAATCAAACATCCCCACTAATTTATAGAAATGGATATCTAACTTCCTATCAGGGAAAACAGCTCAAATACAGACAAACAACAAAAAATCCCGTACAGTAAACATCAAAAACGGTAGCCCTTAAGGAGCAATCCTATCTCCCACTCTTTTTAATTTATTCACATCCAGTCTTCTACAACCGCAAACAGACCACACCACACAAACATAACAACCTACGCAGATGACATCACAATTGCCACTACACACCAGAACCTAAACACAACTGCATATCTGACCCAACAATACATCAACCAAATTCAAACATGGCTAACCGACAATAGAGTGTTCGCTTCACCAAATAAATCATCTATCACTCTAATCACCACAGACTGACAACTCGGTACCACCCACCCCCAAATCTTATTAAACAACACAGCTATATACTACTAAACAAAACTCCTAAAATCCTGGGCGTAACACTTGACACACATCTCACTTTCACAAAACACATAGAGAACATAACAACATCAGCAAATAGGAAACTAAACATGTTAAGAACCATAGCCAGCACTGACATCACAAATAACAAACAGATATCCGCCATCACATACAAACAATTCATCCGTCCACCACTAAATTACACCTCACCAACATGGCACCCATTACTGCCCAAGAAAAATATAAGAAAACTACAAATAGCCCAAAACAAGGCACTTAGAATTATAACAACATCAACATGATGAAACAAAAATAGTACCCATAGACAAACACTTAGAAATGATAGGCACTCGATTCTTCACCAAAACAAACACCTCAACACCCATGTCATACCACCCTCTCTAACCCTATCTATCACAGGCTTAAACAACCTCCATCCTCTCCAGCATTATTCTACAAACAAATTCTGAATAACATCCCAACACCACAAAACAACATTTCATACACTAAACATATCCACACACTCCTAGCCAAAAACTATTTAAGAAACAGACCTCCAAACAATATACTAAATGAACATCTACCGGAAATAGCATCTGAATTTAACTCTCTCCCAAGAACCATTCAGTCATCCCTAGCCAAACTAAGATGCGGCCACCACCCAAATTTTCAATATTATAAATATAGATTCAACCTCAATCAATCCACTTCAAATATCTGTACAAATTGCAACCGGATCACGGAAACTGTGTCACATTTCTTACTAGACTGTCACTCTAGTATTCAACCCAGAGTGATCTGGGAAATTTCTGCCCTGGACGATCTGTGGAGGAGACCGGCAGCGGCAGCGAGGTATCTGGAAGCAGTATGACCACTCTGAAGACAGGGTGGTATATATATTATATATATATATAATATTAAATATAGTATAGTATATACTATATATATATATATAATATATATATATACACAATTCTCTGTGATTATATATAATATATATTAAATTTTATATTATTTTAGAATAATATATATATATATATATATATATATAATTTTAAAACGAAAATTGACAAAAACCTGATGCACATATCTTCCTCAGACGATCACATAGGTATGCAGAGTTAACTTCCTATAATTATAATTGATTTTTATATTCAGATACGTAATGTTGTACTCTCAAATGAAACTTCAATACATTGGCGCTTCAGCACGCTAGCTATATCTATAGGTATATAGAAGCTACACTATAGAACATCTATTCATGAACTCTTTCTGATGATATGTCTATAAACATATCCTTCATTTCAATCATGCGATTTTTCAGCTTCTCACAAAGTATAATGATATCTTCACATGTAGCATAAACTAGGATAAAAGGTCTATAAATAATCACATAAGATATATCTACGTAGTCACCGTTTAAATATGGCGTATATCTTCGCTCTGGTATAAGACTTATATATATATTCTTATGCTCATACTCTGTGATATGTTAGGAGAATCACTTTATAACCCGGTTCAAATACCGAATATATTACGCACTTATAAATAAAAAATAACCTGCTTGTGATTACGATAGACTCGCTAGTGCAACATCTCGCTGCCATCCGATATCCGTGTTCTCATATCGCCGCCATCGACCAGTAGCGCGCTATCGCACTATGATTAAGAGAAATCCGGTGATACGTCTCTCAGCATACGCTCTTGTGCGCCTAGACGAGATGTATGACGCTGTGTTAAACCAGCATGAGCTTATATCGAGAGTAATACTAATCAGTTGATAAAGAAATTTTAGAAACCACAAAATAATCCATTATTTAATAGCGATACATCTTGAAACAAATGTTAATAACTCGAAGACATGAAAATCTCAGACACTTAAACTAGCTCAATTTCAAATGGGAAAAACGTGCTATTATACAAGAATTATATGCTTATACTTTAATATTTTCAAAGTATGTTCCAACTCTCTCTACAAAGAAACCTAGATCACCCCTATGTAAGGAAGTGTGCAGTACAATTTATTTTTAGGACCATACGTCTACATCGCTCAGTTAACTGACATCTCGCCGCTCTTCGTATTCTCGACAGTTACTTCGCCATTCGTAGTGTGCGAGAAAATGAACATATCACACTGCATTAAGCTATTGAAACCATTTGAAGAAATTACCAAAAAAATCTTGTGTACCTTCGTATCACTCTACACTGTATAGACCAGGGGTGGCCAAACCTTGGCGCATGCGCCAAACGCCCGGTCGCATTGGCATGTATTATAGAGTGACGGCGATCATTGCTACGAGCAATTGACATCTTTTGGGAGAGTCATGCATTTATGCTATCTGCGTTACCTATTCTTTGGCTACGCATGACGCACACCTTTATTATACGTAAAATTATACTTTGAATTATAGCACTAAGAGTTATTTTTGATTGATGTCTGTGGATTAAATAGTATAATCATGTGGCAAGAGATTATGACGAAAAATCTGTGTAAATAGAATAAATATTATTAGCGTATTATGCGTGTATGTCTAGATCTTCTCTCATGTGCAGCAGTCTGCTCTTTGCAGCCATTAATAAAACGCTAGAATACATTTAAATCATTTCTGAGAACCGCACACATAATAAGAAACCTCCAATATTCTCGCTAAACAATTTAACTCTCTAGGATATCTTACAATTTCATCCATATAACATAGTTAATCGCTATTTCTGTGAGCAGTCTAACTAACTATTAGTAACAGGTTGATCGAATGCTCTCCCCGAATTGTCTTTTGAATCCTCTCAAAGTAGATTGGTGAATGGACAAGAAGTAGAATAAAAGCTATGTTATAAATAATAATATCTACTTACGAATTATATGGTGTGATGTTGCTTATTTATCAATTAGAGTTGAGAGATTTCTGTGAGGCTGTGTGTATGAAAATTGAAGAGGTGAGCTAGCTTGGATTTTATATAATACAAAAATATTAACCTCAGATAAATTAATAGAAGAATGTTGAAATGTTTACATTATGCCTAATTATTTCACAAGTATTCTTAAATACGACAAACTTAAAATAGGCCGAGTGGTTTTTGAATATTTAGGATTATTAATATTATTTTGTAGTACAGTACTATATTAATAGTTTTACATGTTTTAAAATAATTATATATTGTAATATATATTATAAAAACTTTTCTTCTCTGCTTTTCAAATTGTGTATTTATTAATTAACAATTAATTAATATTGCTCGGTTGATTTGTAACTGTTGATTTATACCTTACACTATAAATAGTTTTTTTTATAAACAATATCATGTCGAAATCGAACTTCATGAATATTTTCCTATTAGAAATATATATCATATATTGTCATTAATTATGTGGCATTAATTTCCTAAACCATAATAATAATATGCTTTTAAATAAAAAACATATTATTTTACTATACTTATTTATATAATACCGAAATAAGATAGATTTTATAACTCGATATATTATAATATATATATATATATTATAATTATATATATATATATTATAATATATAAATATATATATATATATTTATATATATATATATTAGTATATATATAATATATAACATATAATTATATATAATAATATATTAATATATATAGATTAATATTATATATATTATAATATATAATATATATATTATATTATAATATATAATATTAATATTATATATTATATATATTATATATAATATATATTAGATATAATATATATTATATATATATTAAATATATATATAATATACTATATATTATATATATATATATAATAATTATAATATATATATATATTTAATATATATATATATATAGTATATATATATATATATTTATATAAATATTAAATATAATATAAATATAATATATATATATATATAATAGTATTATATAAGAGGGACATACCTTCGCAAAGATTCCGGGAGCTCTTTTCAGACTGAGTTTTCTCGTTATGGTTAGACATATATAAACATCCTTGCACTTTAACATAAACATAATAAAAATTGTCTTGGAAACCTCATACATCCACATAATAAACGTAGTTGTCATAGGCTACGTCACTCTAAATGAAAATATGGTGGAGTTACTGTTTAGGACTGCGATGAGATAATTTTTTTCCTCTTCTCATGTTTAATATTCATCTCACAGTATATTATGAGTTATACTGCTCTCATATATCTGTGGATGAGCTCTTGAGTTTCATAACCCGATATTTGAGATGTAGGTCGTGTAAGTTCAAAAGTCATAATAGATATACTTATAAACTGTTCTGTATTTCCCAGTTCTCAATCTCATTCATAAGACTGCTATGTTGCTGTATTGAAATGGTAAAGTTCAGTGAAATTCACTTCTTATACGTCACTAGTTTACAGGCACCTACACTGTAACTGTTAATTGGGGTTTCTCGACGTTTATACTCGCGCTCTGTGTGTAAGTGTGATAGCTTAACAGCTGGCTTTTTCAATTCACGTACAATCTAAGAACAAGAGGTCAGTATAGCTCTCATGAGGAGTCTTATTATCCACTAATCTCCAGACGTAAACCTTCCACCGTGGTTCATTATAATACGATATCAATGCGCTCAAGCACTAGGGGTGCTTGTTGCATTGGTACATGCATCATCAACATCGTTGTGTTTTTGTGTTGCAGACATCCGGTATACACTCCCCAGGTTAGGATCTCCTAGTTCGTGTGTCTTTATCGTTTCTGTATCAGATGTGTGTAACCACAGGCATATAATGTCGAGTCTAGCATCTCTCAGCGAAGGATGGTGATGTTTAAAACTCGATTTTGTATCTTCCCATGTATCTGTGTTTCCTGTGTATTCACTGTGAAATTTATTAATTACACTCTCTTACACACTATCTCAAAAGCCTGGTCTGTGATGTCTCTATATTGAGTGAATAAACTTACAAACGTTAGCTAAAATTGAGCTATTCGTCTGAGATCGTGCGAAATAAACACAGCTCCTTGTTATACAGTTAACGCAATATAGCACACTCTGTATTTTTAAAATGGCTCGATGTCCTCGTTGCACCTCCAGTTCTAAAATTTCATTCTTAATATACGTCTTTTAGGGCTACAAGACATACTTTGAGAATGGAGTGTATGCAAAAAAGTAGCTGTATATATTAATACTATATATATTATAATTAAACATCTTCAATAAGAAATGAAGTATCTGGATTAATTTTACATTTCAACCGGGACTCCGGGTAAGGATTGAGTCTGTGGGTTGAGGCTGATGATTTATAATATATATATTAATATTATTATAATATATATATATATATTATATATATAGAATATATATATAATTATATATAGTATATATATATTATATAGTATATATATTAATATATATATATATAATTAATATATATTAATTATTATATTTATATAAATTATAATTATATATATATATTATAATATATAGATATATATATATATATTATATTAATATAATATATATTATTAATAATATATATATATATTAATAAAATATATATATATATAGTATATGTATATATATATATATTAATATATTTATATATATATATATATATATATATATATTATATTATATATATATTATATAATAAATATTATATATTAATATATTATATATTAATATATTATATCATATATATAATATATATATATATATAATATATATATATTAAAATATATTATAATATTTATATATTAATATTATATAAATATAATATATATATTAATATATATATATATTATTATATATATTATAATATTATTATATATATAATATAATTAATAAATATATAGTATATATTAGTATATATATATGATTAATCACGTACACTGTTGATTATGAATTGATGGCTTTTTCCTGTATAAATTATTTAGATAAGTGAAAACACTTTCACTTCCCTTGTATTAATACACATGCAATAATATAAATAGGAATATATATATTTAAATATAATTAAATAATATTAAAATAATATAATTTAATAATAATACATATATATTTTATATATATATATAATAATAATTAATAAATTATATATATAATATAAATAATAATAAAATAGGATCAATATTATATATTTATTATAATTAATAATATTAATAAATAATAATAATAATGAATTAAATTAATAATAATAATAAAATAGTTAATATAATAATTTTTAATATACTAATAATTTGTATCTATAATAATATTAAAAAGTTAATAATAATAATAATATATAATAATAATTGTATAATTAAATTAACTAATAATAATCATTTATATCAAATAATAAATATATATAATTATAATAAATATAACTATTAAATAATAATATATATAATAATAATAATATATAATAATAATAATAACTCAGTCACCTCAATGTGAATATATACCAATGGCGCATATGAAATAGTGCTGTTTTGTTATAAAAATTGCGCGTGGGTATGCAATAAGGTTGCCATCCCTGTCTCTTACACACTTTCTCCTCTCTCTCTCTCATATGTTGCCTCTCTCTCTCCTCTCTCTCTCTCTCTCTCTCTCTCCTTTTACATTCTTTCTTTCTCATCTGCCTCTCGTAACTCCTCCCTTTTTCGAATAACTCGATAGTGTGCTCATCAAGAAAATTTGATGGACCGTTTGTAAAAAGAATGAAAGATAGTTAATGTATCACATAATATTTACTTACCGTTCCCGCAATTGAAAAATGTATATGCATTTAAATGTATTGAAAAACTGATGTATCCCGGCAACTATATATCTGTGCGCTGTACCCCATAAAATGGACAAGATTTCTTTTAGTGATAATACATACAATATTATATATATATAGTAGAGAACAAAGTTATAATCTACGTACACTTGTATATATATTAATATATATATATATTAGTGTTGACTCAGTTGTAAAACATTACAATTACCGGAGACTATAAGTTCTATTGTAATTCGCCCCATTTTATAAATAGAAATATAAAACAGACAATTACCAGAACCTCAACACTATTCTATCAAGTAAATTACATAAACATAGTTGACTGGTAAAGATATTTATCATCTCATTCACTAGATAGTATAGAGAAGAAAATACATAATACGTCATATATATGCTCAATGAATTTAGCAGTGGTATGTGTTTAAATTGTGTATTGTAGATGAAATGTGATATAAGAATATGTAATTTGTGATATATGTAAACTATTACATGCTCATATGAGGTGAATAATAATAAATAGGCTGTAACTGTTATAGGATAATCTAGTTAATAGATAGTAGTTCTATTATGATATAATGTGGGTGTTATGTGTGTAAATGAGTATTAATAATATAGTATTAAATGTGTATAGATAATATGAGCCTCATCGGCTATGTAGATTATAGTGAATGTAAAGACTGTGTCATAGAGTAGATGTGAAATTGATAGCTTGATTTAAATGTGCATGTATAGCCTTATTCCAATACATTATTTAAATAGTCCACAGAATCATCGAGAGGATGTATTTAGCAATTAGTATCATTTGATGACTAATATTAATAATGATAGAAAATTAAGAAACATAATCTTACTCTATGGTAATAAATGTGGAATTTGATATAAATTTGATGTATTTATTACATAGCACAAACCCGTCCTACATGTTGAATTTCAATACTAGTTGTGCAAAAGTATATTAATTCATTATAAAATCTCTTTCATGAGGGCTGGAGGTTGGGAAGAGGTTGGTGGGGTGTATTTGAGTTGGTCCCCGTCCGCTACCCTCATATATTATATATAGTATGGTAATACACAATGTATATCAATTATAAGATTGTGGCTATAAAATCAATCTTATAATAATATTAATTATATATAATATAATTAATATTAATAATAAATATTATATATATATTAATTAATATATATATATTACATATATTATTTATCTGTATTTATCTACTTCGCTGTATATATAATATATATTTGCTACTTCCATTTTATGTTCATACCTTTTATATTAATATAGAATAAAATGTTTTGCCGACTCCCCACCCCTGATCATTAAAATTAATGCATATAAAGGAATGATCTTAATATAAAATGTGAATCATAAACTGAGTATAATTAAAATATAGTCAATTTAGCAAACTAAATATTTTCACGATAAATAGTATACTAAGTATAACTATTATTAGTTATTAAGAAATTTGAAAAACGTAATTATCTCAATCTACTTAATTACATAAGCTATACATTGATGAATTATACAATTATCGAACGTGAAGAGTTAAAGATAGTAATAAGAATGCTATTCTAGAACTGATGATTTTATTTCTGTACTATGCAGGTGCACTTCTTCTTTTTTTCTCTATATGAGCATTTTTTTCAGAGTATTAGCACGATACTAGCAAAATATATATATATATATATAATTGTAAATTATAATAATTGATATTGGTATATGGTGGAAGTATGCATTTTATATTTATTTTACTTTTAATTATAAAATATATTATATATTTATCTGTATGTATTACTTCTGATATATATATTTTTATATATATTAATATATACAATATATATATTAATATTAATCTATATATACTTACTTATTTTAAGTCAATCTGTTATGGTTGATTTCTTTTATGTCTTTCTGACCTTCCCTTCCATCAATGCTTAAATGTTTAAAACTTCTAAGTTAATTCACTCCGTACATCTATCGCCGATGTATATATATAACGAACTAATATAAAAAATGACATCTGCTGCATCAACATAATCTGTTTAATATTTAGTATTATTTTAACTTGATATATTTCAAGGAATCAATATATATATATATTAATATATAATATTATATATTTTTATTATTATATTATATATATTAGATATATATATATTATATTATATATATATATATATAGATCACTATATATAAATATACTATATAATAAAATATATATTATTATATATAATTTAATTATATATTAATATATATATATATTAATATATATATATATATATATATATTACTAATTTATAATACAATATATAATATATTATATATTAATATATATACTATATGGGATATATAAGAGATATATCATGTTCGTATATATAGTCTTATGTATGATGTTAACCGTATTATACTAATAAATCAATTAAGGTTCGATAGTGAGTTATATAATAATATACTATCTATAGTAAATTAGCTTGCTTATATTAACATTTTTTCAGTTTAGATTAACCTAGCAAAATAATTAATGAACCACATAAATATTATATATACTATATTGCAAATGATGTTTAGTTAGACTTCCACGCCAATATAAGCGAAGGAAAATACACTGTATATGAACCATCCAACATGAATACCAGTCAAACAAGAAATATACTCTCAATAAGTTCTGATATAATTAATTATAATAAAGTGACTTATGATTTTCTCTATTAATAATTTCATATTTTTATTATAATTTAATTGTATATTTATAAATTTATTATTTATCTATTATATTACAAATCAAATAGTAGAATATTATAATAATACTCATCAAGAACTATTATGAATAAAATAAATAATATTTAGTTCATATAAAAAACTATTCTTAGTCAAATTTTATTAAATGATGAGTCGTCAGATTAATTAAGAACTGAATTTAATAGCAATAATATATCATACTAGTTATCTTATATCTGATCTTTTATATTAATTATATTTAACAGAATGTGAAAGGCATAGATAACCGTGCGCAATACAGCATTACCTCTGATAATCTTATTCTCTGCAATGTTTTAATTTTTTATTATATTCATTTAAATTTCGTTAATATTAACCTTCGTAGTTCTTGAATAGTTTAAAACAATCTAATCCAAATTATTATAATTTTTTTTAATATTATGTTCTGTTTTGCAATATGTTTATAATAAAAGTTTTTTTTATTGTTTACGATTTTTTATTTCGGTGTATTTTCATTAGATCGTAATCAAATATTCGTTTTTTCGTTACACTGGCCAACAAAAAAGATTTTTTTTTTGTGTATATGTCAAATATATTTACATTTATTTATAACTTTTTGTACAGAGCTCATTTCTAGTAGTAAAAATATTAGTGTATAGTCTCGTGTTCATATTACTCATATCCTTCTCGTCCCTTTAGATTAGCTCCTAAGAGATTGATAGATACAGGGTATTCAGCAAATAGACGCTTTAGATACACTACCAACTCATTGAGTAAGTAAAGAGTTTGCTTAGAGTAAATGATAGAGATACAACTAACTAAAGAATATACACAAGACGAAAGCGATACTCATACTCGAAAAGCCAGTTGATGGAAAGAATGAAGAATATAACAGTATTATATATAGCCTCAAAGATATGTCAACCATATCTCTCTCTCAAACTTAGCACGTATTACCAGGATCGCACGAATCACATCTACTTAACAAGGCATATAACATAATCGCTGTCTTAGCTCGTCTCTTATGGAATCTCGTCGTGTCCTCTGTGACTGAGAAGTTGAACTGCCACGTCTCATCTACAAATGAAGTTGGGCTGCCTCGCTCTCCCGGAGTTGGATACAAGATCTCCGACTGTGTCGCGAACATACTCCTATACTTTGCTGAGAGAGCTCCACTAACCAAATGTGCCTTCAAGAAATCGTGCTTGCTGAGGTGTATCAATCATGTAACCTCTGTTTGGTATAACTAGAAACGATAAATCTTCTGTCGATCACTTTGAATTTTCTTGGAATAGTCTTAATCCCTTGCTTGTACTCTCGAACTCTCTTCAGATCTGCTCCTTAGATTATCCAGCACATTCAATCTGATAAGTGGTACTTTATAGAGCGTACTAGAGAGAAGTGAATATATTTACTGCATGTTAGCCGCTAGTGTGAGATGTTCTCAACTTGTGATAAAATCTGAAATAGCACTTACTAACGTGAGTAGCGATTAGTTGCATACACATCTGTCCACAGATTTCCAAGTGATTTTGTCCGATATATTTGCTCAGAAAGAAGACCAACAGAGCAAACTTTTCAGCGCTCCCTAGATTTTACGTCCATACGTAGCTCAGTTCAGAACAGTTATACTCGTCAAATTCGTAACCTCTCTCTCGTGCCTATTTCATTTGTCGGAGCTACACTGACCTATAACCAGTCTCGAGCTCGCAAGATTCTCGCATGCATATTGTTGTACCACTACGCAACCTTAGATAACTCTGAGCACAATATAATATATAGGAACACATTCCCATCTTTTGTTATATCATCCCGCTCTAGCATGCAAATTGTATCAAAGTTCTCAATCCCATAGTTTGATGTGGGAGATCATCAGGAGTATGGTGACCATAAATTTTATCTCTGATCCTAGAGCAATAATCACCAGATAGTCTCGGTAATAGCATCATATCAACGATGACATCCATAATTGGATCATTCCTTATGAAGTCTGACTAGAAAGATGTATATGCGACATAAATCATCATCTCTAAGCACCTCAAGTGACGTCGGTTATCGTATCTGCCCTGAATCAATCACCACAAGCATATAGTGGACAAGAAACTCAAGGTACATAGATAAATTATACACGCTTTGCTTAAACACGTAAAGCTCTTTTTCGCGAATCTTTCAAATCTCTCACTCAGTTACCGAGCATGGTGTTACCTATCATAGTTCTTCTCTCATGTATGCTGACCAGTATTCCTCTCATAGTTAGCTTTTAACATAAATAGTCCTCCCTTCCACTGTATATGTTGAATAAAGTACGTTATTCGATCTATCTGCTCGCAATATAATCACTCCTGAAAATGATAATCATCCCGTTGCGAGCAGGTACTCTCGCTCAAGCTCCTGAAACTTAATAATGCTACAGAGTCCATAATTGCATTCCGTCTGTGCGGGCTATGGTTATAGATGAATACCCAATAATAATTCGTGAATATGAGCAGCTTCTATGAGATGTCTTCTTACATAGGATTACTTCCAAAATAGTTCTACGGTCTTGTGTCACTTTACTCCTCTCAGTAGATACATATATATCGAGCAGAATGAAGATTCGAGTGACAACTCTACGTGTAGATCTCGAAAAAAAAAAGTGATAGGTACAGTTTGAACATTTTCGCTCTGAACTGGTTCCATTTTGACTAATAAGTCTCTACCGACTCTCAATATACTACGACAGCTCTCTTAGACCTCGTATCTCTGCGAGTGATGCATCATATACTCTATCATTTAACAGTTGGGCGTAACATTATAGCTTAGATCACTTACCTATCTTGGTATAACTATAATGCCACTCTAGCTGTAGCAAGTTAGTCCATTGTTTCTCAGTATTTCAAGATCCATACCTCTCACGCGTCCGAAGCACCCAATATGCCTGGTAATTTCTTTTTTCAGAACCACCTGCTGAGCTCATCAGAGATAGCTCGAATGACCAAACTGAAATACTTGTGGGGCCTTGGGACGAGCTCGCGTCATCTCGACTTCGGAATACAGTCTCACTGCGTATCTCCCAAAAATTATCGGTGTTAGAGTCACACTCTAGATATGTGAACCAGCTCTCTTGCTTTTCATACTGATTAGATACACCTTGTGCACTAAACTCACACTCAGATACAAAATAACAGTCACTGTCGGTGCATTTTTGCTCCCGCATACCTAGGCACACCAATTTTAAACCTTTTCTTGTGAGTCTCGTTTTCACAGAGACAGAGACACGAGTATTTCTAACACAACGTTTTTACAGCAACCATATTGCGAGCGCCTGTACACTAGAATTTAACCTCTAAGACCTCAGTGTCTACACGCGAGGCGCTCTCGATTCCAAAAGTCCCCCAACTCTCTCTTACACGAGTAGCACTAAGACACGTAGATAGCCAAAAGTGTTAGTAAATTTATTTGGTTGCTCTCTTCGTTTCACATCTCCGCTCAGTTCAACGAAAATATAGATGTACACACAAGATTGTCGCACAGAATGCATCACAATATTGACTGATTAATCGTCAAAACAAGGGATAGTCCTCTTCTTTCGATATCTATAGATTGGTCTCTATACGATGGTTGCTCGAAGACATCATATAAGACAAACGATCCATTTGTATCACACGCTAACTCCAATAGTGGATCGACCATGAGATAGAGCTCTCATTAAAATAAATAATAAAAAACTATCAGGAATTACTCTGAGAGTTAAGAAGTAAGAAAAAGAGGGAATACTCATTGAGACTCAAATCAGAATATTACTATGTGACTATATATTTGATAGCATGTTAAATCAAAAGGAACTAGCAGCGAATAATGATGACTCTATGTAGCCTCAAGTCTTCGGACAAACTAACTGTCATTCTGAAATCAGCACACCCGATATACTATTAAATTCGAAAAATATCCTTGGCAGCAAAAAACAAAAAAAAATTTTTGTTGGCCAGTATATTAATTATTCATTATTATTATTTATTTATTATTATTATTATTATTATTAATTATTAATTATTTATTACTTAGTATTCATTATTATATATTAATTTATTATCTATATATTATTATTATATTGTTATTATTATTATTATTATGTGTAGGTGAACATATAAAGATATAACATTTAGTGATAAATAAGATACTTATATATACTATACATTTCTAGCTCCATTGAAACAGAACCTGTACTTAGATGAACAGTATCACATCTCTTTCCTAACGCTCACATTCAAGGTGTGAAATACAGACATAACTTCACTACCTACAAGATTTATTCACCGTCCTTAATTATTCACTTAATAGACATCTCAAACAATCTAGTAATTTAAACGATAATAATGGACCCTAGAATACAATCATACATTGACGTAAACTGGTGATTTCAACCCCAGTTGTTTGCCATTGAGATGCTTCGATACGTGTGATGTTGTGATCGTATAAGTGTGATAGAGCTCTCGTGTGTAGATGTGGTGGTGACTGGATTCTTGAAAATAACACTCCGCTTCTAGAACAATGGAGTGCGTAATAGTTAGCGAAGCAAGTAGGCATAGTTTTGACAATATCGGGACGCTCCAACTCGTCTAAACCTCACCTCCGTAGATCACAACATCGGGTCGATTACAACCACTCGAGAAGACACTTCACGTTTTTCGATTAGAAGATTAATACAGATCTTTCTATACAAAAACATACAGGTATACAAATATTGCTACACACTCAAGTATACATAAATAGCCGTAAGTCCTGTCTAAGCAAGCAAAGTTCCATCCATCGACTATAATTTTACATTATTTTTATCAAAGACTAGAAACTTTACATAAAGGAATATCTTATCACTCTCTTAAACGAATCGCCTTCAGCACGCAAGTACGATGATAGTATGTGAACAACGCAGACACAGTCGATCATTGTTCCATGACGTGTCTTTTTGTCTAGACTAGTTAATGTAAATACTTTGCCCTTATCTGGTTCTATAAATATAGATAACGTGCGGAGCTACATTTCAAAGTGTGTATACAAATCGGTATCTCTCATCTTCAGAGTACTCTACGTGAATATACCTCTCGGTCGTGAATGTGTTACTTGAGTTTCTACGACTCACAAATGTCTTCATTTTTTTATACTTTATATATTCATTCAAAAATTATTCATTTGAATCAGTGAAAAATCATCGAAACAAGAGTATATTTAGTAAAGCTCTCCAAGAAGATTGTGTTAGTTAAATGCTACTATAGCATAATGTATAAAAAATTATTGAATTTATAGTCATTTTATCATCCTCACACACTCTATATTCGCGGCTACAAACGCGGTACTTGAGAGAGCGAGAAACTATATATATACATCAACTCACGAGTCAACCGCTCTACCGTGCGGATCTGCCCAAACAGATTCCAGCTCGTATCACAATCAACCTCTTGGATCTTAGAGATACTTACAGAATTCATTTATACACCTAAATTTTGCCACAAAAAATCTTCATTCCTCATTATGCTGAATAAAAGCCAGTACGTTTCATTCCAATGGATAATCTATCTTGATTGTGACTCCAGAGTAAGTGTAATACAGCTTCAATAGTAATACTAAGAAGTACTTCAAAATGCTACCTCTAATACACTCCCTTTCTACTATATTTACCTAATGTTCCTCACTATTAATAATCTGAACTGACAAGCAGTCAGTAATACTTCAATTCGGTACAGCAGCTAATCTATCACCATAATGATATTAGGTATATAATAGTCAACCTAGTTACTCCATGATCATCTTCATACAGTACCAAGAATGATAAACTACATGAATCCCCAAGAAGAATATTTCTACTTTTACGATCAGAGAACTATTGCAGCATATATATGCTGTGTCCTTATCATTTATAAATACTCATCATTATTAAGTATTAGGTAAAGAGTCGTCTCACCTCTTTGCCATACAGTATATCTATCTAACCTTTGTTTCTATGTATTTCACTCTACAAAAATATCCTTAGCTCAAAAAATGATCGTCAACCAGCGACACTCTTATAGTTAATCTCTAACCAGTAATATATGTTATACTCAAAGCAGTTATTATCAGAGGAGCAGACATCAATATGTGGCTCGACACTTCCTACGTGATAAATTTAATTCTCATCATATAGGTATATCAGTTGAACGCCTTGTCGATATTGCCTCCGCTCATATTAGCTCGCCTCAAGATAAAAAGATATGAAGAATATTATATACTAATGAAATATACTTTATAACAGCCATATATATAACTATATAATGATCGTTTTTATAATATATCCCTGCGTACAAACCCTCATAAGATTAATGTGTGCGATACCTTACTTCTTTATCCCCAGACCATTTTATTCTCGAAGTCAAAGCTCTGCCTTCATAATAATATTTATAATTAAAATTGTCATCTAAATGCCTCCATCCTTACTGTATATCAAAGTACTCATTAACGACTATCATAAGAAATAATATATTTTTGGTGCCTATATTGTAATGGATTTCGTGAACTATACGTGCTTATTTTAGCGCACTTGTATGATGCCATAAGTGCCAGCTGTTCTAAAGTGTCACATGTACAACTCAACTAAAACTCAACTCGTACACTCCATTATAAAATTTCATTCTCATTATTACTCATCTAATAATTATCGAAACAGTCAATAGAATTATATATGATGTGAGGTCTACTTATTTTACCTTGGCAGCCATTTTGTGAGATCTATCAATCTTCGCCAGTTTTTCGCTAATATTCTACTTACACTATGCATTCAGATCCGAGAACCACAAAAATGGGCTGAAGCTACTTCCTCTCAATTACACATAACACTACAATAGTACAATGTAATCTGTTGCCTATACTTTATTCAGTGGATATACCAGATTATAATCGGTGTTCTCTCCATATGATTTTGTACTAGAAGGTTTCTTCTCAAATTCTAGAATAGCGATTTCTTGCTCATAGTGATAGTATTTCGATACCAATTGTTGTTCCATCGCTATCGTAAACATACTCTTTAACGCACCATCAACAAATTCCCAGATAGAATTATTTCACCGTAATATCTTCCAAGACTCCTTGATGTCAACGTAAAGAATTAAAATACTAGCTTCTGCTTTTACCTCATTCACTTTCATACTTTAGGTCTCATAATGCTAATTCTCATTAACTCTCAGATTACGGTTAATTCCCCTTCGAAGCATAATAGTAACTTAGGAAAAATCATCCATATCATTATCTGGTACTCTAATGTAACATTCCTTATCATATTCATTCTCCTATATACAACAAGCATAGAAATGGATTATCTTATTATGAAGAAATTATATACTGACTACCACATGAAAAGATATTGTAACTTTATGAAGAACCTTATAACCCTAACATTTATTCTAGCTACCTATTTCAAGCTAATTATTCATTCATTTATAATATTCCGGAGGCACTCGTAAGTACTGTTCATCTAATGTGGTTTACCTAAGGACTGATAGGATCTAGAAAATACCTTAATATGATTTAACTCCACTATAAGATTATAGGTCTCTGTTCAAAATCCTTTCAACGAGATGCCACATTGTTATCAAGATAGAACTCAGGATAATGGTCAAATAGTATACAGTCTAGTCTCAATATAAGCCGTTATAATAAATCCTAGCATTTATAATATACGTGGAAACATTATAGAGATGTGATTCATCAACGATTCCTGAATGATCCTGAATGTCCCTGATGATCTATCCTTGTCTATCAGTGATTTCCCTGAATGAATCTCCACGTAATATGTCCCTGTATGAATCCTGAGTGTATACCTGATAGATCTTGATGTACCCATAGATATGATCCTTAATCATCTCTTGATATATATATTATATATAAATATATAATATACTATATGTACCCTGATGTTCCGAAACATATTTCCTCTTAGCAATGATACGTGATATGTCCCTTATGTTCTCTAGTAAGACTCACATTAGTGATAGATCCTGATAGTCTGAACTGACGCCGCCGTGTTCCTTGTATGTCCCTGACGTTGTGATGATCTCTGTATAATGAGGATTTCTACACCTTCATTTAACTAGGACGAAACCCTATTATTACCCCGTATGAGTACCGCTTCATTTTGACTAGTAAAGTATATATACTCATCTTCTCAGTGCCCCTCCTTAGTATATTACTGTATTATAATATATGCTATATGATAAAATAAGAAAATCAGAAACCAACTCCCTTAGATATATTCTCTAGCTATTCTTACATGAGATAAGATAAGCCACTCGTGCCCGCTTTTAGCTGATATATCAAATATTAATATATATAAATATATATAATAAAAAAAAAGAATAACATCTTTACCTAATAGAGTGTCCGATATCAGTTAGACATCACTCAGTCCCTTTAACTCTTTAAGCTGTTTACCCCTCAGTCACGGTTACCTCTTTCTAAGATGTAAAGTTCATCCGTTGTTCTTGTAGTGAGGGAAGTAAAAAAATATATAGTGATGAGTTTTAAGTATTTAGTTTCCTACCAACGAATAAAATACTTTAACAGAATGAAATACCTATAAAATGAAATAAAATATAACAATCATATGCCAAAAGTCTATTAAATTTATATGATGACTTCATTTTCATTATTCAGATGTTAATAATATAATAGATAAAGTTTGTGTACTTATACCAAGAAAATACCAAAGAATTTTGTACCAAGCACCATTCTTTTTCTCATCCATATAAATTATTTGAATAAAAAATACTACTATACATCTGAATAAAATATATATTAATTATATAATGAGAGAAACTTAGTTTTAAGCAGGTATACCTAAATAGCACATCAATTAATTTACACAATACAATACATCGCAAACTCCTATGTGTTCCTAATATACCATTATGAGTATATAACTCAGAAATGTGAAGGCATAAACACGCCATTCTACCTATGTAAAAACCTCCTGCTATTAATCGCGTATATTCATTAACGGAGTGAACCGTTTCTTATATAAATTGAGTATCTACAAAAATCCATTTATAGATAAAAGTTATAGACCATTAAAATAATAAATTTTTTTATATTAAATGTCATATAAAATATAATTATTAAATAAAATAAATACTTCATATAAAATATAATAAAAGCTTTATATAATAATGTGCAACATAATGTAAATAATGTAATAATATATTGTTAATATATAATTTTTTGATATTATTAATTATATTATATATGTAATTTATTTTATAATTATAACTTTTTACGTACTTATTTTCGTTAAGAAATGTAAAATTAAATCTATGAATTATCTGCTTGTTGGTTTATTAGCCTCTATTAAAGAGATCAATTCGTCAGCGCTTTGCTTAACTCACTTAAGTAAGATGATTATTAGCTTAATATATATGATAGTATACATATAAAGCTGAATATTAATACATTATCCTGAACCTACGAAGCCAGGAAGAAGAAGAAACATACAAGAAGATTGGACTCTCTCAGTTCAGTGTATCTCGTCATCCCTCAACTATGAAAAGTTTGATGATCCAACCTTGTCGGACGTCTCTCTACAAATGAAGTTGTGGCGTTGCCTCGTCTCTATTTGGACTACCCTTCTCTATGGATCGCGTCTTCTCTACTAGTTCAAGATTTGATAATATGAACTTGCCATGCTAGCAGGTGTCTGCGTACAAGAGAAAGTCCTTGTGAGATATGACCTTGGTAGTAATCTCCTGCTCCTCTCCGTCTAGTGACTTGTTTAATCGCAATGGTTACCACCGTATTATGTCTTGCTCACACTGACATTCCATACTACCGATCTCTGTCATAACCTCTGACCTACCAAGAGGTGCTATAAACGAAGAACCTCGCCACTCTAGTGAAATTAGATGACAGCAAGAACCCTTATGGTACGATCTTTCAAGAGGTTCTCCTGGTCGGTGGATGGTTGATATCTTCGCCTGACCTCCGAGGATGCCTCCAGTTTAGTCTGTCACCTAAAAAAGTGGATTAAACTACTAAGAGGATAAGATTTTCGCAGGATAGCCGCTGGAGGTTACCTGATCATAGAGATAAGCATACAGAGAGGGGTATTCGATATATACTCTCTGTCCCTTCCAGATTGTCACTAGAGTTGGCCAGAAGAACACCCAGCCTCCGGTTTAGCCACGAACGAGCTCGTGCAGATCAGCATACCCTCTCCGGAGCAACCTCGAGGGCACCGCATGCTAGAAGATTGGACGAGAGAAGAGAACGTTAGCCTGATGAGCTTAATCGAAGCACAAGGGTCGACGAGACGGGGGACTTGACTGACGCTGATAGAGTTGGAACAGACTGAACATACGACGAGAACAGTTACATGGCTGATCATCCTCCGGATCGCTATAATAAGTTTGTCATACCAGAATATAGCGGATGATTCATAATACAGGAGAGAAGTAGAGATGGAGACCAATAATGAGAATATGCAAACTCGAATCATAGACAAGATAAGTAACTAAAACGACGGCTTCCTAACACAGTTCTCTTAAAAGCAAATAAACTTCCAAATGAAATATAGTGAAACTCTTTAAATATGTTTTAAAAATACATTTATAAAAAAGTTTAATAAAGATTATAATATATATTAAATAATATATAGATATATATATAGATATATAGTATATAATTAATTAATAATAATATATATTTAATATTATATATATATAATATATTATTATATATATATAATATATTAAATATATATATATATATATTTATAGTTTGGATTATAAATACGTACTTATAGCATATATTAAGTCACGTTATATACTATAATAGTTAGTATATATAGGTTATAATAAGTTTTTTATTTGATGATTTAATTTAATTATATTTTGTTTATTAGAATATATAACATTCATATATTAATTAATATTTTAATATATTATATATTATGTAATAATTAATTATATATATATAATATATATATATATTATATTTATAATATAATATATATATATAGTAATATTATTATTTAATATATATTAAATGTAAATATATATTAAATATAATAATATTATATATATATAATATAATTATATATTAATTATTATAATAATTAATATATATTATAATTATATATATATTAATATATATATTAATAATTAAATATATATATTAATATATTTTTACCTAATGATTCTAGTATATTCAAGGATTGTTTTAATGCAATAATCGTATCATACTCTAGTAAGCCATATCCATATTAGACCTTATCTGATGGAAATATATATGCTAAGGTTTCTGTATAATATTATTTCTGACCATAGTGAGCATAATGACACATGTAAGATATATAGAATGAGTCATTACGCTATTATTTTCTATAAATCGTGAAATAAGCTCATTTCTCTAAATAGCTAAATTCTAGTTTAATTGTGATAAAATACTCCAGTCTATTAAGTAGTAATAAGAGTAAATTTTATACATCTATTATTATCATACACAAAGATTGGTATATGTCCTTCATTTTACATATATTATTTAATGATATCAAATTTTAGAACAATCTCAGTCATATAATTCGAATCAGTTAGATATTAACAAAATTAATAATTATGATTTGCTCCGCGATTATACATATGCTTGAGAAACAGAGGGAGTAATAATATAGATTTTCATAATATGATATATTATAATCCAATATATATATCGGTGAAAAAAAGTATTGAAATTTAAATGTAAAAATATAATATAATTTGAGAGCGGTAGTCTGTATGAATTATACCATATTTTTAACTCAACGTAGTGATAACTCTTTCACGAGAAAACTTTTAGTAGTTACTGTTAATATATACTCTGTACTGATTTGTTGTCTTAGCTTGAGAGAGTAATCTATACATTCTTTTAATATACTTTATATAATAGATTATTTAAATAAAATAAATCACATAATGACAATTAAAATTTTATAACTCGTGTTCTTAATTTAATAGTAGCGCTCGGGTATTCGTTGGTAAAACGACTACTCAGATTTAATATAGAATTGTGCCATTTACACAACTAATGTTTTATTTCTCGAATGTAAATCGTGACCGATTGATCGACACTCTAAGATAGATATGTTCGTGCATTGACTTTATATATATGTTATAAAAAACTCTCAATCTCTCTCTCGAATGTTTCTCAACATGTAAATCTAATTTTTGCTTTATCTTATTTCTTATAATTTTTCTATACGCAATTGTTGTTACCAATTTAAGTAACTTAGGGTGACAACTGCAATATAGTCGATTTATATAAGTAACTCTCAGTGATATTTATTATAAAATATATAGTAAATATATATTGAATCAATGTATATTATATTTATTACCTTAAAAATTAAATTATTTTAATTACATAAATGAATATCTCTGTAATGCCGATCCAAAGAATACTCTGATACTGAATAAGAGTTAATAAATTGAACCATTATAGTATTATTAAACATTAGGACGGATTATTTTTAATAGTGTATTATAAATAATATCATAATTATTATTATAATGCCGGTGTAAGTATATTTTATATTACGATATTATATACTCCTAGATATAACTATCAGTGTTAACAGCGATTTAGTACGATTTAAATACTTTAAAATCTACTAGATGTAAAATTATGATATTTTATCACTCATTGTTAGTTATTTCATTCAGTTAGATCAGCTGGAATATTTTTATTTATGTGAGAGTATGATCCTCATATATTAACCCAACACTAAAGAGACTTTATTTAATAAACATATCACTGTAACAAAATCTCACTGTATAATAAAAGCATCCTATTTATCAATTTTTAAACATAATCTATTATGGATAAAAATAGCACGAATTTGTTGTGAACTCATTAATATACGTAAGCATACGGTTAAAACTCATAACGATCTCAAACGAGCTGATGATGATATATAACAGCATACATACATATACTTGGTGCGTTTAACTCATTATTACTTGACACGATCTCTACATGAGTTTAGATAAGGAGGTGTTAAGAGATTCTCACAAACGGATTATAATGAGCTTTAGGATAATGAAGCGTGTAGTGTGCATAGAATGATTTTTTTTTTAATGAATAATAACAATATATATTTTATTTATATTATATTTAGCTAGGAATCTTCTTTATTATTATTGTTTTATTTGTATATTTGTATACGTGGTTAATATATGTGATGATTAATATATATGTATGTATGTAATATATATAGATATATCGATTTTATAGCATGGGGTATATATAGTTTTAGAGTTAATGTCAAAAAATATATATAGGGTGGGTATAATGTAAATCATATACTTGATTACTGAGATGCACATGTATTTGAAATTTGTGTAGAAATATATACATGACTCTCAACTCCGGAGATAACTTTAGTTGTATAATCCAAACTAAAACGTTTTGCACCGTCCGGAGGCTAGATATCCGGCAAGCCGGAGCAGTCTTCTTTTCTATAAACCAAGCAGTGAAATAACCCGTTAACATACTTATATAATAACATACCTTTTCAATATAAGTGCACTTAAACATACCTACTCCAATAGTTTACGAGTATAGCTACTAAGTATCTTAGATTAAGAAATGTAAGAAACATCGTATGTTTCAGACCTTGAAAGAAATGCTTATATGCTCCTCTCCATCCATTATCTTCAGTAAGAGTATGTTTATCTAAGCTAGCAATATATAGTTCTGAAAGAAATAGACTTTCACTAGATAAATCTGATTTGCTTATATTTTTGACCCATATTTTGTTAATTATAAACTTTTAAAAATTTAATATTTCAATATTTATTCATTCTTCAATATTTTTTTTAAAAAAGATTTAATATCTTCAATTAGCAATGAGTTATTGTTAAGAATTTTTTGCTCTATTAATTAAACAGTAAAAGCTGCAGCTTTTATAAATCTAATGTTAAAATCTAATAATTGTTAAAACTGAAAATTTGATGTATTTTTTTAAAAACTAGTCATCTAATTTCTATGAAATTTTCGTAACATATAAAATAACAGGGTTTGCTGGGAAAACATTTTGAACGTTTTAATCATCTTTTCTCGGGAAAACTGGGAAAGAACTAAATAATTAAAATAGATCATTTTTATTTAACGTATTAAATTAATTGCACAATAAAGTTCATTATTAATAATTTACATAATGATATTTACGGTTGATAGGTTAATGATATAGACATTATAAATTTCAAATTTAGTGTAGGAAACTAAAAGTAATCATAAATATTTTAAAGCTGTACTACAATTTAATCAAATTTCTGATGTCCAAATTTACCATCGTGAAGAGCAATATTATCCATGGCCCATTAGGTGGCAGGCAAAGGAATAAACTTTTGGGAAAATATCAAGACATATCAACTACAAATGTGAGATGTAAAAATTGCCTTTCAATGATTCAAAGAGGATTGTCAATTTTCCTTAAGTAAAAAAGATTCATGATCAGTATTCGAATGAAGAAAATGAAAAGCATGAACAAGATACTAAAATGTCAAATTTCTCTTTCCAGTAATATAATGAACACGACAGCAATCACAAGGCCTTCAACATCTTCAACTTTTAAGTATTCATTCATTAATTGTCAAAATATGTGATTAAGCTAATTGTGAGAACTCAAAATAGTCTTGTAATAGACTAGTACTATATGATATGTTGTTATTTTTTACTAGTATCATATGATATGTTGTTATTTTTTATATGTATTTGAATTTTTCTTGATAGAGAAAAATATCAAAATATATAAGAACAAAATTTGAGAGATTTAATGAAGTAGAAACTCACCAGAATTTATTGACATATTTATTTAATAGATCATAGAAGAAAATTAATGAATGAAGACAGTGGGGCAAAGAGGATACAGAGAGGTGTTGGCTCCTATGAGATATTGGATGCATCAGTAATCCCAAGAACCAATTACAAATATATATATATAATATATACAGAATATATATATATATATATATATATAGTATATATATAATATAATATATAATTATATATATATATTTATATATATATAAATATATATATAATAAATATATATAATATATATATATATATATATATATATATAAATATATATATATATATATAATATATAATATATATATATATATTATATATATACTTATATAACCAGAGAGAGAGAAAGAGAAAGAGAGAGAGAGAGAGAAGAAGAGAGAGAGAGAGAGAGAGAGAGAGAGAGAGAGAGAGAGAGAGAGAGAGAGAGAGAGAGAGAGAGAGAGAGAGCAGGAAAAACAGACGAAGACGGAGTACATCAGAAAGAGGTGGCTTGAAAAAAGGAGTCTTCACAATGAATAAGCCTGGAGTTCAATATTTACACAATTTATGAGAAAGCAGGGCACCCCTTGTGCTACGAGGGCGACACAATGGTGGTGTATGAAATGGTTTTAAAGCTACAATTTCCCGTTGTAGTGATGGTAAAGAAATATTTCAATAACGTCACGTCTCACAGATAGAGGGTCAAGGGAGTTTGCAAATAGGGGACTCAACCTTATCCAAATGAATGGTGGAACCGAAGCCTCGAAGCTCTCATCCACCCCCAAAATGTGAGAACAATACTCCATACAAGGGCGGATAGGATCGATAAATAATTGGAGCAACTTTTCGAAAGAAAAAAATTCCCGCAAACTGAACAGAAATCACAGTTTTTTTTTAGGTCACCTTAGCAACTATTGTTATATGAGGTTTCCAAGATAGTTTATTGCTTATGTTCAGACGAAGAATGTTTATGATGTCCGCAGGTAAGGCCGGAGAGCCGTCAAGAAGATAAGAAAGTTGGGTGGTGTTTTTGAGAGGGAGATGTGAAGAAGTTGAGTTTTTAAACAGTTGATCTTCACAAGGTTGAGGCGACCCCACCGAGAGAAACCATCCAGATCGGTAAGAATTGAATAGGAAAGCAGAAGTCTAGAAGCAACTATAGATGCAAAAGAGGGAGCAGATATTTAATGAGTGGAAGAATGGAGTGTTTAGTCATCGGCATAAGAATGAACAACCTTGTAAGTGCAGCTGACAAAATAGCTAATGAAAAGTAAGAATAAAGTTAGAGATAAAACAGAACCTTGCAGGACACCACAATTAGCAGAAAAGAAGGAAGAGGTCGCTCCATCAAAAAGTACCTATTTGGAGATATCTATGAGATAACTCGACATAAGTGAGCAAAGAGAAGGAGGAAACCCAAAGGAAAGGGGTTTAAAGAGTAGTGACGCATACCATACCCTGTCAAAAGTTTTCGATATGTCGAGCGCCACCACACAAGACTCTCCATAGTCACTAATGGCAGAATATAAATCAGTGAGATAGGAAAGAATGTCACCAGCTGATCTACATCGTCGGACCATATTATATTTACTATTTATATATATATATAATATATATAATAATAATATATATATTATATATTAATATATTATATATAATATAATATATATTATATATATACATAAATATATTTATATATATACATATATATATATTATATATCTAATATATATATTAATAATCTATACTATATTGATACTATATATATATATATATATATATATATATATATATATATATATATATGGGCACGCATTAATATTTACCTAGCATTCCTGCTAAAAATAAAAAAAAGTATTTGAGAAAATGTAAGTCAAAATGTGATGATAAATTGAGAAATTATTATTATTATTATTGATTTATTATTATTATATTATTATATTATTACATTATTAATCAATTATTATTATTATTTATTATTATTATTATTATTATTATTATTATTATTATTATTATTATTATTATTATTATTATTATTATTATTATTATTATTATTATTATTATTATTATTATATTATTATTATTATTATTATTATTATTTTATTATTATTATTATATTATTTTTATTATTCATAATTATTTATTATTATTCATTATTATTATTATTATTATCTATTATTATTATTAGTAGTAGTAGTAGTATATCGTAGTAAGTAGTAGTAGTAGTACGTAGTAGTATAGTAGTAGTAGTAGTAGTAGTAATAAGTAATAGTGAGGTGGAAGTGTAGTGAAGTAGTAGTAGTAGTAGGTGGTGGTGGCACTAGTATTGGTTATAAAAAAAAAAAAATCAGTTTTCAAAAAATAAAAAATATTCATTTGAAATTCAAACTTTCGAAATGAAAATTCATTTGGCAATTTTAGTGGTGAAAATAAAAACTTTATAAAGATTTCATTTCAATATACTAATTATTGACGCAATTGTATCGAACATCCCAAAAAATGGCAATTAATATATATATATATATATATTAAAAATTTATATTTAAATCTTAAGAAAAATATTTACGTTACAACTTTATATATATATATATAATATATTAATATATATATATATATTATATATATATATATTATGAATATATTTTATATATATACTATATTATATATAAATATTATTTTATATTATATATATATATTAGCAAATATATATATATAATATATTATATAATATAAATATATATATATATTATAATTTAAACTATATATATCTATATATAATATTATATAAGACTAAAAATAAATATATATGATATATATAGGCTACTATATATATATATATATATATATAATATATATATATAATCTATATATATATACTATATATATATATATATATATATATAATATATATATTAATATTTTAAATATTATATATATAATAAATAATATATAATATATATATATATATATATTCTATATATAAGTATCATATAATATATTTATATATACTATATATATAATATTATATATAATATATATATAATTTATATATATAATTATATTATATATATATAATATATATATATATATATATATATATATATTATATATATAATATATATAATATATATATATATATATATATAATATATAATATACTATATATATTATATATATATATACTATATATTATATATATATATATATATATATATAGGTTATAGTGACTGGGGGATAAAGTCATAAACAGGCCAAAAATGGCTTAAACATGAACGCTTGATATTAATATGAAGTAATTGAGATTTTGGCCAAGTAAGTGTACGAGTTAATAGTGCCAATCCTTTAATTTAGAAAAATTAAATAAAACAATATTTTTCCCCTGCTGACAATATGCACATGCTGAAGTAGAGTGCTACTTTTCAGACCTCAAAAGTGTCAAACACAAGGTTAATTTTTTTCCTATTTTCGGAAGAAATCAGTACAGAAACCGCAAATTTGGGTTTAAAACGTGCAACATTTGGGGTTCAGTCTATTAGCAATGGGAAGCATGTTCATATAGCCCATCCCTCAAAAAGGGGGGGGTGTTCACCTTTTTCACCTAGCAAGTTTTAAATATGAACGAAATTTGGGTTCATATGTAACACCAAATGTGTCCAAGTGTTGTTTTCACACACTCTTACCCCAAAAGCTGTTCACGTTTTACCCTGTTCACGTCAGACCCCTCCCTCTCCTTGGACGTGGCCTAAGGGCTGCTCCAATCAACTCTGTAACACCAGGAATCGATTCTCATACCTTAAAACATAGGAGTAGACACCCAAGTTTTCAACTCTGTAGCCAAGATAGAAGAAGCGCATAACTTGCAACTAAAAAAAAGGGGGTCAGGGGAATTCTGATTACTAGCTCATACTAAATGACTGCGAGTCACCTTAAAGAACCACACCCAATCCAACTCCCCAGTACCTTAAAACATAGGGTAGGTACTAATATTGGGTGTATTCTTCGCAATAGGACATGTCATGCTAGAAGTGCAAGAAAAGGGGGGTGGGGCGGGGTTACTAATCATAGTAGGAAGCATCGCTGAGCACCGTTATTAGATACACGACCAATGCGACGTCCCATATCTTATCAACATTAGGGGTAAGCACCATAGTTAGGTGGTATTCTATGATGTAGGTTACAGGCTTACTAGAAGTGCTAGAAACCAGCTGGGCTGTTCGGCATGTCTAGCATGGATGTTCAGAAAAAAAGTTAGTATTCAATTTGATTCATAAGATGTTGTTGATTTGGCCCTATATTGAACATTATTTTACACTTTGAAGTTAACAGCCTTTCTTTTGTGGTAAAAATAGGTGTTCCATGTTGTATTCAATCTGCCACCATTGCGACTTTTCGTGGTGTCAAAACAGTGAAGTTGCAGTGTATTCTCCGCCAATTAGTTTTTTTTTTTATAACAACAAAGAAAATTGAAATAAAAACAAATAAAAACACCAGGATATTTGGAAAACTAACTATCGATATGATATCAGTTTTTGAAATTTTGAACAATTTATATTCTGGAGCAAGTACAAAAATTTTTTTTAAAGGGTTCACGACTTCCCCCCATTTAATATAAACATACGCCATATATATATATATATATATATAGTAAGCATATAGTATATATATATACTAAATATATATATATATAGTATACTATATATATATATAGTATATACTATAATATATATATTATATGAGTATATCTATCTATATAACAGAATTAAAAGCAATTATATTATTATATACATATATATATATATGAATATACGATCTTTAAAATAAGTATATAATATATATATATATAGTATATTAGTAATTTATATATATATATATAGTATTATGTTATATGTATCTTGCTTCTTATGTAATAGCAATAAGATATACCGTATATCGTATCAGAGGTGGGCACCCGCAACTTTTTTTTTTTAGTCCGCAAGATGTCGCAAATTGCCCCGCCTAGTATTTGTGGGGCACTCCCGCAGTTCGCAATTACACGCAAAGCCACCTTTATTTCTGCTTCGCAGTCCGCATATGCAATTCCCGCACATTTCGCACTTTTTTTCTCTTTCGGCCCCAGTCGCCGCTACTCGAGAATGTCCTGCAATTCCGCAAACTTTTTTGGCTTTGGCCAGTTCAGCTATCGCAATTGAGCTAATTCTATTCGCTACATAAATGATTTTTTTCCCTATGAAGTCTACCACGAGTACCTTAACTCTTATTGGCGGTTAAAAACCATAATTGTCCGATAAAATTATACCTTACAATTCTATATATTTTTATTTAATTATTTACATTTTAATGTTATTTTTATATATACAATAACAAGTTTATAGCAATGACTTGCTCTATATCATTAAATATTGTATTATACTATAACTATATATTATAACTATATATAATACTATAATATATACAATATATATATTAATATATATATAATATAGTATATAATATAATATAGATATATATAATATATACTATATCACCACTTTCTTTCCCCAAGACTGGGGTAAAGGTGCGTACATGCACGGAAAAAGAAAAGTAGTAGACAGAACATGAACAAAGGAAGAATAGAAGTGTTTAGCTTACCGCCCTTTTATACCTATTATTGGAACTGTCGCAGTCAGAAAATCCACCTAGAAGCTACGCGGAGAACACCTGCCGACCATCACTTCGTTCAAATTGGGGTTCATCTTTGGCCAGTGGGCCAAAATTACCCCCTTACAAACCCGCATTCACTCCTATTATGCACCTTTCTTTTCGCCTCTGCAAACTTACACATTTCTCTCCTCCAGACATTCTTTACGGACTCAGTCAAACTTTTGGTCTATGCAAATGTGCCATCATTCACAACCACACACACACACAACACAGCAGCACACACACACACACAGACACCCACACACACACACACCCACCACACACACACCACCACCCCACTATACATTCCGCGCTTAACCAACCGAGCTGTCATCCATCCTTTCCAACATGACCAAACCATCTCACGTATTTTCATTATTCTCTCATTTATTCCTTTCTTCACAATCACACTCTCTAATAACTTTCAGCTCATTTAATCAATCTTCTCTGCACCTAAGCACGCCTTAAGATGTCCATCAACATATTTTACTCTTCAGATCACTACCTCTTATTCAGACCATAGTCTCACTTACTATGCACTTAATACTGGTAAACAACATACCCTCCAGTAAGAATCTAGATGCACCAAGGACTTAGTCCCCTTACATCCACCCACGATTTAATTTGCACCCGCCACTTTCCTGCCTTTCACAACTTTCCTACTACACCACCTCTGCATCATCCGTTCCTTATCATCCAACATATACTCTTACATATTTAAAATCAGACACTGTTCCCAGTTGCTCAGCGCTTTTACACAGTAACTCACACAGAGGCACTGTCCTCACTTCCAACACAACGTCCCTCCTTATCTACCACATGAGTATGCAGTACGGCTCCAAGACAGTAACATCCTTGACTATAGTAGATCCATATAGCCAAGTATACGGCTCACATGCGTCCACACATCTCCTCTACCTAACTTCAAAGTCTCTGTCGCAGGATTTCTCACTCACACCACCCGAACAACTGCCAAATAAAATTCTATCCACATATAATTACGCGGGTAGGCAGCCTTCCACTCTCTCCTCTCTCATTCTAAACACCATCTCGCTGCCGCCCAAACCTCTACCTCTTCATAACCCAATCCATATGCAAATTGAATAACCAAGGAGAACTTAACACATTCCCTGTCTCCTCCGCTATATAATTAAACAATGCACGTTTATTCTTGTACACGTCTTCACTCATCGTCCATACATCTTTCTGTTCCTTCAGGTAAGCACACGTACCTAACACATAAACACTAAAACCTGCCATAGAGCTGCCCTATTAATCTACTATACGCCTGTTGCAAATCCATAAAACCTAAAATACAATTTATTCTCTTCTCCCTCATTTTCTCAATCATTTGTTTTAATGTAAATATTTGATCCACACATTCTCTACATCTCCTAAAACGCCCTTGTTCTGTTACCAATCAGCCTTACAGTCAACTTGAGCACTCTTTCGACTCAAAATAAACCGACACATTGGACCGATCCTTCTAAAAGCTCAATACAGAGCCTAACTTCCTCCTATATCTCCTCACAGTTTTACCCTTATCTTCCCTTACCTTATATAAGGGTACTATAATTGCTCTCCTCAAATCCCTCGGAACTATACCCTCGCAATACGCTTCTGTTGCACAATTCCAAATCCATTTCATTCATGCCATCAAGGGTACAGACGATACCCGTTTCTTGCTCATTTCACCGAAATTTCATATATACCTGCAGATTTACCATGTCTCAACTGTCCTCACTCGATACCCATTACCGAGCGAGGTCCTCCTTAGTTGAATGACCTAATCTTACGCCCAAAGTATCATCCATCTCTGTCCTGCAACTCAAATCAAAACCCACACAACACTTCGCTATCACACTCTTCCATTAATACCGCAAATGTGTAAATAAATCAAGATTTCATCCGATGATAGTGAAGCACTCCACTCACATCCGTTTCATCAGTTACGAAGCACCATCCCTATTATTATTCTGAGCATGTTTCCTCTTACGTTTATCACACTTTATGCAACCTTAGAATTCGAGCGCTTCCTTCATGAAGTAGCGCTTCCTATTCCTTGCAGTCCATTCTCCTCTTCCAAACCTTTCAGCTTATCTTTTTTTTCCCTCTTACGTATGCAGCTTTTATATTTTTTTTTTTTTCTCCTTTTTATTTTCAAACCTTTCTTTTGAAACTTCTTCATATATTATATAACTATTATATTATATAATATATATATATATAATATATATATATATATAATAAATAAATATAATATATATTATATATAATATATATATATATCATATATATATAATATAATATAAATAGTATATATATGTATGTCTATATATAATCTAGCACTCACCAGAAAGCGGTTTTCGGCCTTAAGTTGTATCCAGCAATCTTCTTCTTCTGTCCGAAAACTCTTTAACCCTAGAACCTCTAGAGAACCCATTTTCTCCGGGCATGGTTCCGACGCCAGTCCTCGAGTAAAACTCACAGGTAGGATTTTCGTCCTTTCAGTAGAACTAGCATCTTCCTTCATCAGGCCTCAAAACTCGTTCTCCAGAGCTCTCCAGAGAATCGTGCTTCTTGGCTGTGAAAAGAAGAAGAAGGAGGAGAGGAGGAATAGACAATAAACTTGCTAATTAGGTAAACTGACAAGTGGTATGTTAGGCTGTATATATATAGTACTATAATTAAGTTATATATATCATAATACTATATACTATATATAATATATATATATAATAATACTATCCTATATATTTTAATTAAACAATATTATATATATTATATATATATATATATAAAATACCTACCTAATTGTAATTACTAGTTAGTCATTGCTGTTGTCCTCCTCCTCCTCCTCCTCTTTCTTTTACTCCATCTGGCACAGGCACTTCAAATTCAAGAGGTGCATATTTCAATTCAGAAACACCAGCTTCTCAAAATTCTCATCAGTCAGGGATGACTTCTTAGGCCTGAGAACATTAGAGCTCAAACTGAACAATTTCTCCACAAACGCGGAAGGGGGGACAGGGGTATTAGTACTTGACTATAAGAGGTCACCAGACTTTTCTCTGTAGCTGCTGAGGGAATAGTATTACAGTACTAGGCTGGGGTGGTCCTCGTTCCTTCAGCCTTGTTCCATCTCAAAAAGCCTTCCTTCAAGTCCTCCTCATGGCCGTGCGTTGACTCGATAGCCCAGAGGCGTGGTGTCATTTCCGCCTTCAAGTAATGAAAGGGGTCGTTTTCCACCTGCTCTTGCTCTTGGGCGGCACCATCGTTGTCGTGACCAGGAGTCACAGTTTATCTTCCTTGATTGATTCCTCCTTCAAGTCCTCATCAGAACTCACGACCTGGAAGTTTGACTATGAGAGCGGATAGGTGTGTCATCAGCAGGTCTAGTCCCACAAACATGTGCTCAAACCTCCCCTTGAAGGCCACCTTAAGTATAGTATATTATAGTATATTATATATTATGAATATATATATAATTATAATATAATATATATAATATATATATATTATTTATTATATATCAATATATATATCTATATAATATTATATATATATATTATATCATATATATATATATATATATATTAGAGTTTATGACCAAAAATTTTTTTTAGGCCTGTATGTAGAACATATGGAACTTTTTAATAATGACAATAATATGACAGAAAATGACAATTATTTCGTTCAATTCATAAAATAGATCATTCCGTGACAATGGACAATGAAAATCTGGAAGCTAGTACAATTCCATCCACAATCAAATGTTTAGTCTGCAGTAAGCTTTCGAATTCAAATAATTTATCTGTTTGCATTTCTGGTCCCATTCTTTCCATTATTCACTCACCCCCGTTCGGCGCACAATTTCGTCTGGGTGTATCTACACGGATCCTGTCAAAATTCCCTGAGTTTTCTCACAAAAGCACCTTCATGGCTGCAGAGGACATTAAGTTCGGAAAATTCCAGTCCATCAATTTCTGGTGAATCTGTGCTTTAAACATTTGGTTAGAAAACCAGGCTTCTTGCCATGTATTTGAGATGAAAGCGCACGGTGTTTCCAGTGAAATTCTCCAGTTAGGAAGGAGGAAGTACGAGAAATAATAGCATATAAAGCACGTGAATTCCATCTGGCATTGTGAAGAGACGGTAATTTTCTCCAATTAATTACGGGGTACGCACTAGTTTCCTTAAGGAAACTGAATGCTCTACATAACTCATACAGAAATCTAAAATCATCTCGCCAACCCTGAATTTTGAAACTAAGTTAGCATTTACTCTCTGGTTGTAGGACGCTGCAAGATATCGTAAATTGTTTTATCACCTTCGTCCACGATTCATAGTTGAGAGTTGGTTTGGTAGAAGAAATTGGAATTAAGAAGTCTAACACATGCCTTAAGATTCTATCAAGAATATGATGCTGCAGCAATGTAACTGTGGGCTGACCAAATCCTCATGTGATACATTTCAGTTTTTAATTTTTTTAAACAATTTTCCATTCATCGTCCAGTTTATTGCTGTTCGTTCACATACGATTATTGAAGTTCTTCCATGCATAAAATTCATTCAGCAAACTTTTGCATTAAAATATACTGTGATAATCAACATTCACATTTTACTATACCTAATTTCAATCCTCTAAGATTACCACTTGATACTCGTGGTTTGCAATTCGCTTACCGTCAAAACGAAGGTAGAAATATTTCTCTTCTTGCAAAATAGATTTTATTTTACGCTTTGCATCTTCGCTACTTCTTATCATGACAGTTCGCCAAACACCTGACTGTGATAGTGTTGGACACTAATTCCATCTTCGGCCAGACTGGGCAGCTCAGCTTTTAATTACTTGAAAGAGATTTTTTTGTCACCAACTTAGCTGCATGTGATGCTAAACGTTTGACACGTTTTCCTTTGTCATAAGTGATTTAATAAATAATAATTTAAATAATCATTAATAAAAAATCATGAGCGATTTTATAAGGATCTACTTTTTTATTTGCTACAGGATACAGCACCGTA